>JAODAL010001687.1:0-220237 GCA_025379985.1 Phyllomedusa bahiana | reverse complement strand
ACTAATTTATTGCCTTTTATGCCAGGAGGTCTACATCGAAAATAAAAAAAAGGTCCAGGATATAGCTCATATTAGACAAGAACTAGGAAAGGAGTACTCCTTGGCCTCTTTGGATTTGACTTTGACTATGAAATGGTGCTATTTACTGCAAGTGCTAATTGAATTCGGCTTTGGCCCCTTTTTTGTACATGGATAAAAGTTTTATAATTTATTCCAAGCGAAAATGTTCTGGTCAATGGAATAAATGCATTTTTTCCCATTTTGGGTAGAGGAACCCATCAAGGGGGCCCCGGCAAAAAGTTTTTCGCATGGACATAAAACCTCTCACTCTTCAGATACGTATAGTTAAAAAAAGCTCAGGGAAATTTCTAGGACTATGCAGCGCAAACTATTGGATATAGCTTTTCTAAATTTCCAGCTAACTCACCAAGCCTTGCAATGTACATGGGATTAGAGAAAATAAGGTATTCATCTGTAGATAGCTGTTTCATGATAGTTGCCTCTTATCAGTGTACAGTAGAATGCTGGTTGGTTAGGTGAGAAGCTCTAGGGTTAGCTCCAAACAGGTAACGTTCCTCATTAGGAAGAAGCAGCATATAGGTGTGTGGAGACTTATACACCAGTAGTCGATCCACTGTAATTTAAATATATTCAAAAAGGTTTATGGAAAATGAGTAAGACTCTGCAGCAATACCTATTGAATGTAGCGTTCCTCAATTCATATCCAAACCATAGTGTTTGTCTCCAACCCCCCTCATGGGCCTTTTCCAAAAAAGGGAAGTTTATCCCCTTTTGAGCTACTTTTCATCCTCCAAAGCAACTTTTTCACCTGTACTGATAAGGCAAAACCCTGAAACTTCGTTCAGCAATCAAAACCGTTGTGTCTGATCCAATCTAAAGGGAAACCATTTTTCAATGAATCAAGGAAACCCACAACCAATAGGAGGCACTTCAGAATCTTAGCCCAATTTCCATGAACCTTTTTGAATATATTTTTCTTAAGGGAGCAACAATGGTTAAAAAGTCTTCACACACTTAATAGTGCCCTTTTTCCCCCACTAAGGACATTTCCCCCCTTTCAGATAAACCAACTCTTCAGTTTCTAGTATACAGATAAAAAAAAGTTGTAAGGTTTTGAAACAAATAATTCTTATATTATATGGAGCACTGTTTACCATGGGCTATTGAACTGATAAATCACTTTGGCGTCTACTCTAGATTAGGGATAAAATTGATAAAATCTGTTCTACTGGAATTCTGGGATGTTCCTGAGGGATTAGGCTGGGTCCCCCAGCTTCAACAAAAAACTCCCAAAAAAGACCGGTTTTTTTTCCTGCACGATCATGGTTTTTTTTCACTTTTTCTAAATAAAACCGGTGCCAGAAAACGATGGGAAATAAAATGACCTGTTTAGAATACAGGTCGTTTTTTCTCTTAAAGTCTAAGGACATGCCAAACGATCGGATTTTCAGCGGTTTTAGAATCCTAAAACTGCAGAAAATACAATTGTTTTTGCTGTGTAGACATAGCCTTAGAGCTTTAACTATAGTCACTAGTTTAAAATATCTAGGTATCTCTGTAAAAGGGAATGTTAGTAAGGCTTTTGGTGATATGTATTGAATTTGCTGAATGACAAATTAAAATCTTAGTGTGCTCTAGCACTTTGGGTGGGTTATACTCAATAGAAGATTGAAAATTCCTCATTACCTGTATCTAAGGGACTCATTTGTAAACTTTACTAGCTAATAACCATCTTTTAATGGGGGTAACACCATGACTAAGCTTGGAATTGAGAAGTTAATGGGGCCTACAGACCAGGGAAGTCATATTCTACCTTGCTTATTTCATTATTACTTGGCCGGACAATTGATATATCCAGAAGCCTGGGTACTAAAGGACAATATATTAAAAATGCTGAATCTCATTTGATGTATTACTTATGTCTCAGAAACCCCTAAATTCTACTAGAGGGTACCTCTAGACATAACTGTAGACTGATCCCCCCATGTCAGCTAGTGCTGCAAGTGTGGAAGACTTGTAGAATGATAAAAAAAAAAAATATCATACATGTACAAACTACTAGAACGCCATCATCTGTTCACTTGGGACCATATGTATGAAAACTGTCTAGGTCTAAAACTCACTTTGCTACCCATAGTAACTAATTAGAGCCCCCCTTTCATTTCAATAGTGCTCTGGGAAAATGAAAGGGACGCTCTGATTGGTTGCTATGGGCAACAAAGTGAATTTTAGACCTAGACAGTTTTCATACATGTGGCCCTTGATGTGAGATAGAACACTCGGTATATCATAAACTCAGGGATGAGGTGGGATCTCTGACACTGGTGGGGATGAACTTGAGTAAGCCTTATTGGCTACTTATTTAAACGGTGTCTCTGGGAAAAGTAGAAAACTAAATAGATAAACTACATGTCATAATGAAACAATTCCTAAATACCTTTAATTAGAAAAGTCTGCTAGTTTTTTTCTAGGGAATAATCATTGTAGGAGAAGAAAATGGCCGTCGGGCTACTTCCTGTGCAGAAACCTGTCCTACAGGAAGTAAGATAGGCTCTATGAGTTACTTCCTAGTTAGGCCGCCTGACATAACTGAGCATGACCCTAAGCAGCGCCTATCTCTGGCTATCCATGACCAATGTACCCAACCCCCCTTTATACCCCTCCCCACTCCTTCTTCCCAAAAAGACACTGAAACATGGGTTGGATAATTTGGCCACAGCAGCCTATTTATTAACAAACAGGTAACAAACAGAAATACCCAAGTACAAACTGGGTACCGAAGAACCCTCAGATACCCATTTCCCATCCATAACCACACTTGGGGCTGAGGTCCTTGGAGCTGTGATTTCCAACCAACCATGGTCTGGCGAAACTCCTCCTCTTTTTCTCCTCAGCCATTGCCCCCAGCCGTCAACCTCCGGCTTCAGGGCACCACAAGCCACCTCAGGCGGCTAACCATTCTTGTCCGCTCCCATGGACTCCGCCCTGTGGAGCCCGCCCCTTCGCCAGCCTGGTCACTCACCAACCGGGAGCCAAGGGGAGCCTGACCCCCCACAAATTTGATCACCTCCAAGGAAAAAAAAACCCCGCCAGCCATGTGAACCCCTTTCCCCGAAACCTATCCTCCCCCCCCAAATTCCCCAAAACCAACAGGGGGGGTGGTGGGACAGTTTTAAAAATTTCCCACAACTTGGCGCGCGGGCGGGATGCGGCCTTATTTCGGCCCCTCCACACGCCGACGCTCTCCGCCCCCCCCCGACCCCCCCCCACGGGGGAAAGCGCCGGGTCATGTGGGGCCCCCCCACCGGGCTGCCCCCGCCCGGGGCCCCGGGCCTTGAGCTTTGCTAAAATCTTGACAGCCCTTTGGGGTATGGGGGACGGCTCTGCAGAGTAAAAGGAACTGAGGGCTGTACAGAAACTAAAATTATATAAATTTGGGGGGATAAGTATATAGAACCTATAGCTCAGCCGAGAGGAAGAAGCCTTTGTGGGAAATTTCGTTTTCATAGAGGGCGCCTAGCAACTGTAGCCCATTAGCCCAGTGAGGAGAAAGATCCAACATGGCGATAATATGCAATATAACATTTTTTGAAAGTCTTTCCCCAAAACTGGTTGTGACATAGGTTTTAAATGCTTTTTTTTGTATTCCCCCTTCTTAGTTTTTTTTTTTTTGGGGTTTCTCCCCAAAACCCTTTAAGTTGCTTTTTTCCTAATTTAAATTTGTCACGTTGTATGTTTTTGGGGAAAATTTTTTGTAAGGGATCAAAGTGGTTTTTCTATATTTGTATGTTTGTATTACACTGTTAAATTTTTTTCTATAATCGAATGTGGAAAACTAATTAAAAAAAATGTATTTAAAAAAAAGAAGGCCATGATCTTCAAAGAACAGCACTTTATCATTGCCCTTCATTTTAGGGCAGTTCCTGGGGTAAATTTTATGGGGGGGTGAAGAAATTTGCCCCCCCCCCCCCCCCGTAAAAAAATGCGCCATAATGAAACCAGTGCATACCATCAACCAAATCTAAAATATACAGAAAGCTTTACCACAATCTGCTACATATAAAATTACTAGATAATAGTCATACAGTTACCCAAATAACTAATGCTAAACGAAACCAGAATCCAAGACCACTAAGACTACATATCACCAGCACACAGTGACCGAATAAATACCCAAACACATGACCACATATCACCACATAGTGACCAAATACAGCAAACACCGTGGCCACATATCACCAGCATCATATTGACTGAATAATACAAACTGACCATTATGAATACAAACCATTATACTTCAACCAATATTACCAGCATACAGTGGTGGATACCAGCTGTACACAGGCTCTGCAGACATATAAATGGTTACAGTAAAGTTATATCTAGTGACTCACAGGAGACGTCTCTGAAGAGTTGTTCTTTTTCTCTTCTTCTCCATCTGTCCCAGACACCATGAAGTACTACTCCCGACTCTTTACTGTAAAATTTACAAAACAGATATCTTAAGACTCCTCACTTTATCAGCATTTTCCAACCAATTCCTATCTCTATACAAACTCCCCATCTATAGCATCTCATATGGTAGCCATGTAATAGCCCCTGTAGCCACGTAGTAGTCCCCTATAGCCAGGTAGTAGCCCCCTGTAGCCAGTGATACCCCCTGTAGCCAGTTGATGCCCTCCTGTAGCCAGTTGATGCCCCCTGTAGCCAGTTGATGCCCCCTGTAGCCAGTGAGATGCCCCCCTGTAGCTAGTGAGATGCCCCCCTTTAGCCAGTGAGATGCCCCCATTGTAGCCAGAGATGCCCCCATTGTAGCCAGAGATGCCCTCATTGTAGCCAGTGTGCCCCCTTGTAGCCAGTGAGCCCCGCTTGTAGCCAGTGTTCCACCCTTGTAGCCAGTGTGCCCCCCCTTGTAGCCAGTGTTCCCCCCTTGTAGCCAGTGTGCCCCCATTGTAGCCAGTGTGCCCCCTTGTAGCCAGTGATGCCCCCCTTGTAGCCAGTGATGCCCCCGTAGCCAGTAGATGCCCCCTGTAGCCAGTGATGCCCCCCCTGTAACCAGTGATGCCCCCTCTTGTAGCCAGGGTGCCCCCCCTTGTAGCCAGGGTGCCCCCTCTTGGAGCCAGGGTGCCCCCCTTGTAGCCAGTGGTGCCCCCTTGTAGCCAGTGATGCCCCCTGTAGCCAGGATGTCCCCCATTGTAGCCAGGTGCCCCCCATTGTAGCCAGGGTGCCCCCCTTGTAGCCAGTGATGCCCCCCTTGTAGCCAGTGATGCCCCCCATTGTTAGCCAGGATGCCCACATTGTAGCCAGGGTGCCCCCCCATTGTAGCCAGGGTGCCCCCTTGTAGCCAGTGATGCCCCCCTTGTACCCAGTGATGCCCCCCATTGTAGCCAGGGTGCCCCCCATTGTAGCCAGGGTGCCCCCCTTGTAGCCAGTGATGCCCCCCTTGTAGCAAGTGATGCCCCCCTTGTAGCCAGTGATGCCCCCCTGTCACTAATTAGAAAAGAACAAAAAATTACGCACCGGGGTACCTGCGACCCGGGTCGGAGCTGCTGAGCGATGGGAGCTGCTGGTGGTGTAAGCAGCGGGGACGTCATCACGCTGCTTACGCTGCTCGCAGCTCCCAGGGATCTCCTCAGCGGCAGAGCTGCCTCTGCCGCCGAGGAGATCGAGCATCGCAGGGGGCGCAGTGAGAACTGTGCGCCCCCTGCGACGCTAATACAAGGAGGAGTCAGGACGGGAAACGACCCGTCCCATCATCCTCCCTGCAGCTGGCTGGCTCTGCGCGACTGTTATAAAACAGTCGCGCAGAGTCAGGGGCGCTCCTCCGGGCGGGCAGGGCGGCCGTGGCGCCCCCCTCGGGTGAGCGGAGCCTCGGCGCCCCGGGCAACCGCACGCCCTGCCCGCCCCTAGGAACGGCCCTGCTTCCATTAAACGGAACCTGTCAGGTGTTTTTTGCTGCCCTATCTGAGAGCAGGATGTGATAGAGGGAGAGAGACAATCTGTGAAAGTGAAACTAAAAGTACTGCTTACTCCATCCACATACAGTGACTGCCAGTTAGCTCTGTACACACACTGATACAGAGAAAGCTGTCAATCACTGTATGTGGGTGGGTTAAGTAGGACACTCAGTTTCTCTTAAGGAGTCCGGTCAGTAGTTTCTTTGCTTTTAACTCAGAAATCCTGCTCCAAATCATATAAACCTATACATCACAGAGCTCATCTTTTCTCCCTCTATCATATCCTGCTCTCAGAGAGGGTAGCATAAACCACCTGACAGGTTCCTTTTAAAGCTTGCAGTGACTGGACAATTTCCTCACTTCTGCTACCAAATGTCCCAATATCCTTTAATTCAAGGTCGTAAAACCAATGGGACCTACTAGAGTAGTCTTCACCCCTTCATAAGCATCTACTGCACTAAAATTGCCTCAACTACCCATAAATGGGAACAGGCAGGCCCTTATCTCATACGTGACTGATGAAATGTAGACTGAAGTGCTGGAATCACATATGCTGGTTCCTCCACCAGCTACCAACAAATTGTTAAACAGTTCTATCTCTCCTCAGTTAGACTTGATAGAACAGGCAAATTGCTACACAAATACTACCACAGATGCAGGCTCAGAGCCTGCATCTACTAAAGGGGAGCAGCGGAAACTCCTGGTGGACCCCTAGTCTTGGTGGGCCCCTGGACATGGCAGACCTATGGCTGCTTTTCAGGAAGAAAGTCAGAGGCAGAAAGAAAGAGTCATGTACAGTAGCTGTAGGGTGGGTACCAAAACCCAACTCCATTGGTGGGCCCCAGGCACCCCAGTCTGACAGGTCACAGATGTTACATGCCTCAAATTCTTGCACTTAATTTGGGGCAGTACATTTACAGTATTCTACAATTCTAGTCAGAACGATTTCCGAGCTACCTCAGACCCTACTTGTCTATTTGGAGTTCTTGATGAAATATCATCCCATTAGGATATGATATTATGTGAGAAAGACTTTTCCTGAGTAGGAAAGCAATAGCAATGCGATTGAGAAAAAAGGTCTCCTACTAGATCTAAATGGCAACTATTAGTTAAATCCCCTATGAAAATATAGTGTAAGGGGGTCAGCTCGGTGGCATGATAAAGTCCTAGGGCAAAAGAGACACAGACAGCCTTTACGTAGAAGCACGGTTCCTGTCCGGCGTTTATTTTTGGATTTCAGCTAAATTTATGTCAACACAAACGATATACAAAATAAAGTCCTGCTCGTCCGAGCGCTAACTAAACAGTAGTAGTCCTTACTACGGTCTTGAAGCTGTGGTGTAGCCTCTCAGGTTCAAACTTCCTGGCCTGTAACTGCAGACACCCCCAGTCAGCTAACTTGCTGGCTTATATAAACTAACCCAAATCCTAGCACTAGAACACGGGGAGCAGTCACCCACCTAACTCTTTGACTGCTCCTGGTAAAAAGCTGTCCCGGACTAAGCTGTGTTTCCACAGCTAAACTACTCTGCTAAACATGTGCCAACCACCTATCACAGCTAACACTTATGTATACCCCACTTACCACCTTGCCCGTCAGGGCCTTACAATAGACATTAGAAAAGCTGGTTGTCCTTAGAAATTCTTGAAGGTTTATGGAGGGTGGTTACTCACCACCTACTAAATGTCACTCCGGCGATGCACATGCTCAGCAGGCGCCAACCTACTCACTATGCCCACTGTGCTGTATCTATTGTCATATGTAGTACAAAATGTACTAAGTAAAACTATTCTGTCAGAAATGTAATATGACGTGTACAGCTATATTTGAAACTATTCTATTGTATGTCTAGTACAAGATGAACTGTTTACATACAAATATTCTTAAAAAAATATTAATGATAATAAAGATATGGTAATATTTCCATATCAATGGTCAAAAGCTTTGTCCTAAATAATTCAAGTTAAGGCTGGTGTAGATTTTGACATAAATAAACACATATACATATAGTTAGGTTTGCTTTTTTCTTATACTATGTATCTTTTTATCACAAATACACTCTCCACTTTCCTGTAAAGTAATACACTACACATATACAACTATAACCCCCATGACACAGCTTACATTTCTGTTAAAGGCCTTATATATTTTTACGGCCCGCCTCGTGATCAGTAATAATTTCTATGATAAGCCAACGGAAAACCAACGCAGTAGGTGACAAAGTGAAGCATAACATGGGGCGCACTAAAATCATTGAGCTGTCAGTGTAGTGCACGCATAAGGTGGGTCATCTGTTTGTAGCCGCACTCTACTCTTGCTAATAAAGGGGAATCTAAGCAAGTCCCCTATTACATCTATATGGCCAAATTCATAGAAAACATAAGTTGGATTTTCTTAATGTTCTAGAATATCCAATACAATGTGTCCCCCAGGACTCACCTCGCCCTTCTCATTGCGTATCCTCCGGTTAAATTCTTTCCCTTCTATGCATAGAAAATCCTCTCCAGGGTGTATGATGCCGCATTTAATGGCAATAGCACGTGCTGTATTAATGTTATCACCTGTTACCATACGGACTGTGATTCCAGCCCGCTGACATTTCCGTATTGCCTCTGGTACCTGCACAGAACACAAAATAGTCAATGGGAAGTCACTAAGAAACCATGAAAATAAAGTTGTGCTAAATCTCACCATGTTTTTTTTCCTCCTTAGGATCTAAACATATAATTCTGTCATTATATTAGCCCTATATTAGACCCTATACGCTCTAGGCTCCTAATACCTATTGACAGGCTCGGACTGGCCCACAGGGGAATAGGAGAAACGTCCGGTGGGCCCCTGAGCAAGGTAGATCTGGAGATGTTTTTTTAACTGCATGTACCTCCTTGGAAGAGGCAGAAAAGTAGAGAAAGAGAGGCAAAAAACAAAAAGGCAGAGTATAAGAGGCATGTACAGTCATTTACAGTAGCTGTAGGGTGGGCCCCTAAAATAAATTTAACCGATGGACCCAGAAACATCTCAACTGCTGGGCGCCTAGAAATAATTCCACCTGTGGGTCCTAGACACCTGAGTCTGATGATGCCTATCGATATGTCTTTCAATATTCAACAGAGCCATAGCTAGGTGGTAACTGACTGGATATGTGCCATATATGGCGGGGAGGGAGTTTCTTATCGGTCATTTTCTATGGTCAGGGTCACTAGTAACAGGGGTAGAGTAGCAAACTATGACTTTGCCCTGAAAAAGAAAAGCCTGGCTACCAGTCTAATGAATGATACAGTTGCTTTCATGTATGAATTCTCTGCCTTATTCATCAAACTCATTAGCAGAGATCATATCATTGGGTTGACCCTTCCATAATTTCTTTCTGTTTGCTCTATGTGTTTCTCTCTGAATTCGGTGGAATTTAATGATTGCTGGAAGGAGGCTATACCATATTGTGACTCCTGCACCTCTCTTATGGCAAACACAGAATTTTGTACTTCACTGGTCTGTGAGACCTTACCTCTGGTCTTACTGGATCTTCAATGCCAACAACAGCGATGCAGGTCAGATCAGTTACAATGTCATTTTCATTGTCCCAATCTGGCTCTGGACTCTGGCTAAAGTCTCGATAAGCAATGCAGATTGTTCTGAGGCCTTCAGAAGCCATTGGCTCAATCACTTTCATTACCATCTCGTCTCGATCCCGGGGTCTGAACACATGAGCTTCTCCTGCGCCATTCAAGATTTTGGACACCTAATTGAGAGGATCCAAAAACATGAGGATCATAATTAATCCGGTTCTGTCCACAGTGTTCTGTGATGATGACCTCACAAGTATTATATACATTAAGTTAAGGCTGGTGTAGATGAATAAACACATATACATATAGTTAGGTTTGCTTTTTCCTTATACTGTATATCTTTTTATCAGTCAGTGAGGTCTGAAAGGCAAGTAAACCCTCACACCGACCAATTTATTGGTGGCTCTCCCCAAGGAGAGATTTTCCCCCTTCTAAGCCACACTTGCCTCTCACCCAGACAACCAGTAAGTGCTACTCTGCACTGACGAGGGGCAAATACCCCGAAACAGCTGTCTGCAGATGAACTTAACTGGTTTGGCTCAAATCCCTTTCACATTGCTAGGCTCCTGTAAGCTACATGTGAACTAAGGATAACTACATCCAACAGAGTGCGCTATGGTGCTCCTCGGTGTAACGGCTGGGTAGTGGATCCTCTGGACCACCGCAAGCGATGATAGTTAAGCCACGCCAGGGAACGGAATCTAAGTAGCCCCCGGTTTTCACCAGAGCCCGCCGCAAAGCGGGATGGACTTGCTGCGGCGTGAGGCTACCAGGTCGTCCCCCCTGACGTGACTTGCTTGCGATGGCGGCCGAGGTGCAGCGAGGTACAGAATCGTAGTCCGAGAATCGTAGTCGTGGGCAGGCAGAAGGTCAGGGCAGGCGGCAATGGTTCGTGGTCGTGGACAGGCAGGAAGGTCAGGGCAGGCGGCAAAGGTTCGGAGTCGGGAAACGTAGCAAAGGGTCTGGTACACGGTAAGGCGACAATATACTTCAGGAACGCTTTCTCTACGGCTCGGGGCAACATAGATCCAGCAAGGAGTGACTGCAGAGCGGACCCTTAAATAGGGGAGGCGTCTGGCAGACAACCAATTATCGGGACACTGGCCCTTTAAATTTACGAGAACGCGCGCGCGCGCTAGGGAACGGGCACACGCGGCCTGGCCGGCAGGGGACGCGGACGGGACAGGAACGAGGCCGGGTAAGTTACTACCAGGGGCGGACCCCCGGCTCGTCCCGCGGCCAGCGGCGGCACCCGACCCCGGCAGGCGCCCGGGAGGGGAACCACGGGTGCGCCCGCGGCCCGCGGGCCGGGAAGCGGGGGCAGCCGCTACAGTACCCCCCCCCCCTTAGGTCTCCCCCTCTTCTTAGGCTGAAGGAACTTACGGAGCAAGTCTTGATTCAGGATGTTAGACTCCGGTTCCCAGGACCTCTCTTCGGGGCCGAAGCCTTTCCAATCTACCAGAAAGAAACGCTTACCCCTGATGGTTTTCATGTCTAAGATGTCCTTTACTTCAAAAACATCAGGGGACTCTAGGACCGGAGACGGGGCAGCGCCCCTCTGGGAGAATCGGTTCAAGACCAGAGGCTTTAGGAGGGAGACGTGAAAGGCGTTAGGGATCCGGAGAGATGGAGGAAGGCAGAGCTTATAGGACACTGGATTCAATTGTCGAAGTACTCTGAACGGACCCAGGAACCGCGGACCCAATTTATAACTGGGGACCTTGAGGCGTATGTATTTGGACGAGAGCCACACTTTATCCCCTGGGCGGAACGTTGGGGAGGGTCTTCTCCTCTTGTCAGCCTGGGACTTCATGCGGGCAGAAGCCTTGAGTAAAGCTTGTCGGGTCTCACGCCAAATGACCCCGATATCCTGAACCTGGTTGTCCACGGCAGGAACCTCGGAGGCTGAGGCCAAGGGGAGGGGAGGGCGTGGGTGACGTCCATAGACCACAAGGAATGGGGAACGGCCAGTAGAGTCGGAGTCCCGATGGTTATAGGAGAACTCGGCCCAAGGAAGCAGTTCGGACCAGTCGTCCTGGCGTCCGGACACAAAGTGCCGTAGATACTCTCCTAAGATCTGGTTTACTCTCTCCACCTGCCCATTGGTCTGGGGATGGTACGCTGATGAGAAGTCCAGTTTAATTTGCAAGCGGGAACACAGGGCACGCCAAAATTTAGAGACAAATTGGACGCCTCGATCGGAGACAATGTGGGATGGTAAACCATGCAGGCGAAAGATGTGCTGAAAAAAAATGACCCGCCAACTGGGGAGCAGAAGGGAGACCAGGCAGCGGCACAAAGTGGGACATCTTCGAAAATCGGTCAGTGACCACCCAGATGACCGAGTTCCCCGAGGAAGGAGGAAGGTCCGTGATGAAGTCCATGCCTATGTGTGTCCATGGAGCCTCCGGAACAGGCAGAGGGACTAGGAGGCCTGTGGGCCTATGGCGTGGAACCTTGTTTCGAGCACAAGTGGTACAGGAGAGAACAAAGTCCTTGACGTCTTGGAGCAGAGTTGGCCACCAATAATGCCGGGAGATGAGGGCAAAGGATTTTCGTATCCCGGGGTGGCCGGCCAGAAGAGAACTATGCCCCCAACCCAGAATTCTCCTCCTGAGTGCGGGACGCACATAGGCTCTGCCCGGAGGGACACTACGGAGATCCACAGGAGCCACATGGACCAGTCGTTCAGGAGCAATGATATGCTGAGACACCGGTTCCTCCCCGGTAACGTCAGAAGCACGGGAGAGGGCATCCGCCTTGACATTTTTCTCGGCCGGTCGGAAATGGATCTTAAAATCAAAGCGAGAGAAAAAAAGGGACCACCGGGCCTGGCGAGGATTTAAGCGCTGAGCCGTCTGCAGGTATTGGAGATTTTTATGATCTGTGAAGACGTCAAACGGGTGTCGGGCTCCCTCCAACAGATGTCGCCACTCCTCCAGGGCCAATTTTATGGCCAACAGCTCCCGATCTCCAATGGCATAATTTCGTTCTGCCGAAGAGAAGGTCTTTGAAAAAAAAACGCATGTGACGGTCTTGCCTTTGGGACCCTTCTGGGTCAGGACCGCCCCTGCTCCCACGGAAGAGGCATCAACCTCAAGGCTGAAGGGTCTCTCTGGATCCGGGCGGACCAAAATAGGTGCAGAGGAGAACGCAGTCTTCAGTCGGGAGAATGCCTCCTCGGCAGACGGAGGCCAACATTTAGGGTTGGCGTTCTTCCTGGTGAGAGCCACGATGGGAGCCACCAGCGTAGAAAAGTGGGGAATAAATTGCCGGTAGTAATTGGCGAATCCTAGGAACCGTTGAATCGCCCGGAGACTGGCAGGTCGCGGCCACTGCTGGATCGCAGAGAGTTTCGCAGGGTCCATCTGAAGACCTCGATCGGAGACTATGTAACCCAGGAAGGGAAGGCTGGCCTGGTGGAAGCGGCACTTCTCCAGCTTAGCGTACAGTTGGTTGTCCCGCAAACGACGCAGGACCTGGCGAACTTGTCTCCGATGGGTCTGTATGTCAGGAGAAAAAATCAAAATATCATCCAGGTATACAATGACGCTGGTGTACAGCAAGTCCCGAAATACGTCATTGACGAACTCCTGGAATACAGCTGGGGGGTTGCTTAGCCGAAGGGCATCACGCGGATATTCAAAATGCCCGTTCCCGTGTGTTGAATGCCGTCTTCCATTCATCTCCCTCTCGAATTCTGATGAGGTTATAGGCTCCTCGCAGATCTATTTGGTGAAGATCTTGGCTCCACGGAGGCGGTCAAAGAGCTCGGAAATCAAGGGTAGAGGGTAGCGATTCTTCACCGTGATCTTGTTTAGCCCTCTGTAATCGATGCACGGGCGAAGTGAACCGTCTTTTTTCTGAACGAAAAAGAAGCCGGCACCGGCGGGCGAGGAGGACTTGCGTATGAATCCCTTCGCCAAGTTCTCCTGTATATAGGCCGACATGGCCTGGGTCTCGGGCACAGAGAGAGGATAGACCCTACCCCGTGGGGGACTGGTACCGGGGAGATCTATAGGACAGTCATACGACCGATGGGGCGGTAACTTCTCAGCCTGCTTCTCCGAGAATACATCTCCAAGATCCTGGTACTCCGCTGGCAGACCCTGTAGAAACTTGACGGACGACTGGGGAGGAGAGATGGACACCGGGCGTGGTGCCACCAAACAGAGATCCTGGCATTCCGATCCCCAACGAAGGACTTCGCCCGTTTTCCAGTCAAGTGTAGGGGCGTGGCGTTGCAGCCAGGGTAGCCCCAACAGGATCGCCGAAGAAGCGCGGGGCAGGACGTGGAAGCAGATCCTCTCCGTGTGTAGGACCCCAACACGGAGCATCACGGGTCTGGTGAGGAACTGGATGGAGTCGCTGAGAAGCTCCCCACTGACAGAAGAGATGAGCAACGGCTTTTCCAGGCGGGTCACCGGCAAACGGTAACGAGACACCAGGGAGGCGTGAATAAAGTTCCCGGCGGAGCCGGAGTCCAAGAAGGCAGAGACCCGAAGAGATAGGCCAGCATCCGTCGTTACCTCCACTGGCAACATCAGTCGTGGAGAGGAGGGCTGAGCACCTAGGGACGCCTCTCCTACAGCCCCTAGGTGCGGGCGTTTCCCGACCGCTGAGGACGCTGCGGACAACTCCTACGGAAATGGTCCGGGCTGGCGCAGTAGAGGCAGAGATTCTCCACCCTGCGACGGGACAGTTCGGACTCCGACAAGTGTGCCCGGTCCACCTGCATGGGCTCTTCAGTGGACAACAGCGGAGGGGGTTGCGGAGATCTCTGGAACACAGGAGCCAGACGAGGAAGACGGCGGGGTTGTGCCAAGTCCCGCTCCTGACGGAGCTCCTGCTGTCGTTCCGTGAAACGCACGTCTATGCGAGTGGCAAGATGGATGAGCTCACTCAACGACGAAGGGAGATCTCTGGCTGCAAGGGCGTCCTTTACTCTGCTCGAGAGACCCTTCTTAAATGTGGCACAGAGAGCGGCGTCATTCCAAGAGAGCTCGGAGGCTAGGGTGCGGAATTGAACCGCATATTCCCCTACGGAGGAGTCCCCTTGGCGTAGATTTAGTAGCGCCGTCTCCGCGGAAGATGCTCGTGCAGGCTCCTCAAAAACGCTGCGGAATTCTGAGAGGAAGGCCTGTAGGTCTGCGGTCACAGGGTCATTCCGGTCCCAAAGAGGTGTCGCCCAGGCCAGGGCCTTCCCGGACAGCAGGCTCACCACGAACGCCACCTTTGACCTTTCAGTGGGAAACTGGTCGGCCATCAGCTCCACGTGCATGGAGCACTGCGTGATGAAACCTCTACAGAGCTTCGAGTCTCCGTCAAACTTGGAAGGTAGAGGGAGGCGAAGCTTCGGGCCCACGGTTGCCAGCGGGACGGCCGGGGTAGAAGAAGTCACCGGCGAAGAGGCAGGTTGCTGCTGCTGCTGGGACGCCAGGAGTTGGCGCATCATGGCGGACAGCTGACCCAGTTGCTGAGCTTGTTGCGCGATCTGCTGCGACTGTTGGGCGACAATGGTCGTGAGATCCGCGAGGCTTGGCAGAGGCACCTTGGCGGGATCCATGGCTGGATCTAACTGTAACGGCTGGGTAGTGGATCCTCTGGACCACCGCAAGCGATGATAGTTAAGCCACGCCAGGGAACGGAATCTAAGTAGCCCCCGGTTTTCACCAGAGCCCGCCGCAAAGCGGGATGGACTTGCTGCGGCGTGAGGCTACCAGGTCGTCCCCCCTGACGTGACTTGCTTGCGATGGCGGCCGAGGTGCAGCGAGGTACAGAATCGTAGTCCGAGAATCGTAGTCGTGGGCAGGCAGAAGGTCAGGGCAGGCGGCAATGGTTCGTGGTCGTGGACAGGCAGGAAGGTCAGGGCAGGCGGCAAAGGTTCGGAGTCGGGAAACGTAGCAAAGGGTCTGGTACACGGTAAGGCGACAATATACTTCAGGAACGCTTTCTCTACGGCTCGGGGCAACATAGATCCAGCAAGGAGTGACTGCAGAGTGGACCCTTAAATAGGGGAGGCGTCTGGCAGACAACCAATTATTGGGACACTGGCCCTTTAAATTTACGAGACCGCGCGCGCGGTAGGGAACGGGCACACGCGGCCTGGCCGGCAGGGGACGCGGACGGGACAGGAACGTGGCCGGGTAAGTTACTATCAGGGGCGGACCCCCGACTCGTCCCGCGGCCAGCGGCGGCACCCGACCCCGGCAGGCACCCGGGTGGGGAACCACGGGAGAGCCCGCGGCCCGCGGGCCGGGAAGCTGGGGCAGCCGCTACACTCGGCTCCTTTCCCATAAGCCTTTGCTTTATGCAAAACAGTCAGTGAGGTCTGAAAGGCAAGTTAATCCTCACAACGACCAATTTATTGGTGGCTCTCCCCAAGGAGAGATCTTTTTATCACAAATACACCTCTCCACTTTTCTGTAAAGTAATACTCTGATATGATTACATCTACTATAAGATTAAATGTAGTGAGTGCACAGTAAAGCACATTATAAGGGGGCAGAAAGGAGAATGACAAAACCCCCAGTCCTCTGACTGTACCACACCTACACTACCATTCTGAACGCAAGGCACTTACTTCTTAAGAACAATCTCTGAAGCCCCTTTGCTGTACATGCGGTAACTGCCATCGTGTAGCTTAACCACCGTGCTCATAGACTTTCTTACTGAATTAAAGGTATATACTTTGTAGAGTTTCTCTTCCGGGATGAGGTTTCTCACAGTCTGATAACTCTGCTTCAAATCCAGCACAAATCCCAACAAGCCACATTCGGTTTTGTGTCCAACTTGTCGTGGGAGGCCTCCACCTTGTTCTGCAGGCTACAAGCAAACACCAGTGATTGATATGTGAGATAGATCATGTGCTACATGGTATAATACATGAAGTTTGCGTTGTTTCTGTAGGAAATTAATCTTGATGACTTAGATAAGAGACACTCTGAGTGTCTGCATGTCCCCCTACATACACTGTCATCACAGCTATGGCACATGATGTCATTATCATGAAAGAAGCACCAACAAAATGTTAAAGTGGTGTTCCCACCATGCACTTTGATTTCTGTATTATTGCAGAAAGATGTATGAAGGATGCTGAGAGTTTGACACAACAGCAGTGGAGCTTACAGTCATGACAGGTAATCGTCTCAGGAGTTTTTATGGCCATCCTTAGTTCAACATAAGCATATTGTAATGAAGTTAATATATAAACAAGAGATCCAGTGAAACGGACACTTTACTATAAATATGGAGGACAAAGTGCTTCTTATGTTTATTAGGAGGGATCAGGAGAAGGTTTATCCAGCATTTATTGAGAGACAAATATTCAGTTCTATATCCTAAGAGTCTGCAAATATTAAGGAGGTGTTCTTACTATAGACTTTTGAAGGCCTATCGATAGAATTTGCTATCATAGTGCGATACATGCAGGTCCTACCTCTTGGACCTGTAACTATCTTGGGTTCCGGCCTGGGGAAGTCTCGGCTCAGAATAGAGTGCTAGCCGCAATATTATCCATTCTGCTCTATAGAAGTTCCGGGGATAGCCAAACACACCACTGACCTGTACACGGAACTCCCTTAAAGCAGAATGGAGAGTAGTGCACAAGCTTGACTGGCTCTCCATTCTGAGCTAAAACTTTCAGGGACTTGTTCTCAAGATAGGTATGAGTCCCAGAGTCGGAAACTGCATGTATCCTATTTTAAGAGCAAATCTCATCGATATGCCATCAAACTCCATGGGGGGAACACCCCTTTAATGTATGCAGAATGTTAGGAGATAGAATTGAGTATTTGTCTGATAAACCTTCTCCTGATTCCTCTTAAACATCGAAGAACCTTATCCTCAGTATTTATAGTAAAGTGTCAGTTTCACTGGATCTCTTGGTTATGTTCACTTCATTATCAAATGCTCATGTTGAACTAAGGATGGCCATAAAAACTCTGAGACGTCTACCTGTCGTGAACTGTAAGCTCCACTGCTGTTGTGTCAGACTCTCAGCATCCTTCATAAATCTATCTATAGTAATACCCACTGCTGACTGTCATGATCTTCTCTGAGTTTTTCCTTAGAGATGGCTCAGGTCGGGTGGAGACAATACTAGAAGGACTACCACTACCACTGGTCCTAGAAAACGCTCCTTCTTAGTCTAGATGCGGAGAAGGCCTTTGATAGGTTAGTCTGGCCTTACCTTTTTGAAACCCTATCAACATTTGGTTTTTCCGGTCACTTTTTGTCCACTATTAAAGGTCTTTATGCTTCTCCCTCGGCCTCAATCAAACTTCCCCACTAATCATCGGGATCATTTCGCATTCGAAACAGGAAACGACATGGCTGTCCATATTCTCCACTCCTGTGTTGTCTTTTGTATTGAGCCTCTTGCGGCCAGGATACTCACTCATTCAGATATTAAGGGAAGGTTTGTCAAAACAAGGAATTTAAACTCTCTCTTTTCGCTGATGACATCCTTTTGACGCTGATCAGCCTTCACACCTTTCCTTCATAACTTACTATATTCCTTTGGAACATTGTCGGGCTATGAAGTAAACACCACTAAGACAAAGGCCCTTCCCCTCAATACCCTCTATCTTTGCTCTCCACACTTAAATCCAGTTACCCGTATAAATGGCAGGATTGCTTAAGTATCTCGGCACTCTAATCACTGATCATTAGAACTCATTGTACAGTGCTAATTTTCCTCCTCTTTTTAAGGCAGTGAGGAGTCTATTAGCTAAGTGGCAATCCCTCCCGATTTCCTTTTTTCTCCCTAAGCTCTTCTACCTCTCTGAGACCCTTCCTGTCCCGATCCCTTTAAAGGAATTAAAATCACTTCAGGTGTGTATTCTTGGCTCATGGTAGATATAGAGTTGCTAAGGATGTTTTAATGGGAAAATGTAGGGGAGGTCTAGTGGTCCCAAATATCCTTAACTACTATTGGGCAGCTCACCTCCATTGATTACCTGCATGGTTCACTCTACGTGCATACTCAAAGTGGATGGAGATCAAAAAAACTATGGTTTGCTCCAATACACCCCAATGCATTTTTGTGGCATTCACAGACTCTAGCGATATCGTGGTATCTTTTAGGACCAATAAAATTTCTAATACATATCTGGAATTACTGTAGAGACAGATTCCCATGGCCTCCAAGGCTTCTTCACACGGCCTCTTTCATTGATATACCTTTACTTCCAACAAGTTCATCAGGGCTTTTTGCTAGACAGTGGCTGGGGCATGATTGATGAGATTCCACCTAGGTCTCATTTCATTACCATCATACTCCTGGTTTACTGCACAAATTGGCTTATCTTATTCTGGCTACATGCTGGTGCTGTGGACACTTAGGGCCACATGTATGAAAACTGAGGTCTAAGACTTTTTTGTTGCTCATAGCAACCAATCAGAGCTCCTCTTTCATTCATATAGTGCTCTGAAAAAATGAAAGGGGAGCTCTGATTGGTTGCTATGGGCAACAAAGAAAGTCTTAGACTTAGACAGTTTTCATATATGTGGCCTTTAGTGGGTACCTTAAAAGGGGTTTGCCACAAAGTAAAATTGATGTGGGAAGCTTTCAAATTAAATAATAAAATTTCCACCTTTCCATTCATCATTATTAAAAATTCTGTACCATTTTTGTATTAGCTGTTCCCTTAGTGACCCATAGTGTAAGATTTGTCTCCAGGGGATCCGACCAGTGCCAAGAGCTCCTCATTTCTGGCCGCACGTGCTCAGACATCACCTCTCCTCTCATGCAGCTACTGTCTCTTCTCTGCCTAGTAATTATATTCACTGCTGAGAGAGTGTTCAACTCCAGAAGCTGTCATGCTACTTCTGACCTCAATCACGTATGTACATTGAGACAAAAAAAAGAGTCCACTTGTATGGTTCCTGCAGGGATTTAAACCTAGGACCCTTATGTTAGAAAGCACAAGTGCCAACCACTCAGCTACTGTACATTGTAGCTACTCATAAACAGACCTTTATTTGGCTACAATGAGTACACTGTAGGGAAAGGAGTGATGATGTAAAGTCTTGTGGGCCACATGATATGCAGTTCAAACAAATCATACATGCCCCATTTTGAGCACACTGAAAGCTGAAGAAGGATAAATCAGGCATGAAATGTCTTTGTGGCTAAAAAACCCTTTAATCCACATCATCTGGGATTGTCCGATTATGCAGCCTTTTTGATCTCAGGTCAATTATTTCTAAAATTCTTGGAATTAAAGATTCTCTTGATCCTTTTGTTTACTTGCTAAATTGCCCAGTAAAAGGTGTTTAAAAAACAAATTCCAAACTATGTTGAATATCCTCACTGCTGCAAGATGTTTGATAGAGAGAGTGTTAGCGACAGACTCTCGCACCTGGAATTACTGACCTCTACCAGAGGGTCAGAGAGATTAGAAGGCTTGAATTTATGACTACCTCCATGCATGATAGAACTGATCTTTTTGAAAAGGTATGGTCGACACTTATTGGATCACGCCTCCCACTTAAGGAACCATTGGTCTTCATCTTTTCTCCCCCTCATCTTCTTCCTTCCTTTATGGTTCTTCTGTCCAAGTCTTATATGTCTTTTTTTCTTCTGACATAAAGACAGGTTTACTCCACTCTGATGACAGTTTTATAGGAATAGTATTATGATACTTTGTTAATGTAATTCAATTATCTTTTGAGATATTTATCCTGTTCCATTTGTTGCATGCTGGTTGTATCATTGCTATTCATCGTGCCTTCATTTATTGCCAAATCAGTATTTTTTTTAACATATTGGCAAATCTTTATATGTCTTTCTCTGATTTGATTGTTTATATACTAGGAAAATCTTTCAATAAATTTTCAATCATAAAAAAAGAGATGGTCCAGGCCTTTTATTGTATTTGCCTGAAATCATCACATGAACCTCTCCTACTGTTTCAGGTCTGTGGTCAGAATTTACTCAAAGGGATATCAGCATCACAGCAAGTGCTGATGGAAAGGCTAATTACTGTAAAGTACATAAACTACATGTTATTAAAAATATGCATGCTTTACCTAATACACACCTTTTTTGCACCTTTAACTTCCTCGCTTGTCTCCTTGGTTACCGACCACCACTATGTGCTTTCAGTTTTATCCAGTAATGCAGTATTAACAAAGACAGCCGGAGAAAAAGTTCATGTAACCTGGCCTGGGAAAGGAAGTGTGGGGAACATAAGCAAAAATGTACGTCTCCATTATCCCGGTCACAGGCAACGTTACAGTAACCCTGCATTACCGGCCACCACTGAAAGCATACAGTGGTGGTCAGTAACCAAGGAGACAAAAGACCAAGTTAAAGGTGCAAAAAAGGCCTGTAAGGTAAAGCATAAATATTTTTTAATATCATGCATTTTGAAAATTGCTTTCTTTACAGTATTTGGCACTTCCAGCAGCACTTTCTGTGATGGGAATATGCCTTTAAGAGGTGGGATCTTTACACGAAAGACCATGATTATAGGGATGCAGCATTTTAGGAGACTATTATGGCAAACTAAGTAGGCTGAGCTAGATTATAAATGGTGACGTTTTGGAAGATACTTGGCATGTTGACCACTGACCTCCTAGATTTCTTGATGGTGTTGGCTCACTACAAAGATTAACTTTCAACGTGTAGGGACAGGTAATTGAAGACCACCCACAGCCTGACCAGACAGAGTGGATGAATAGCTGCCTGTGACTTAGTGATACAGCATGGTGAGAAAACCCTTTAACTGCTGCCAATCAAACTGTGATCTTTCATCACTTTATTACCCATGAACATTATCCTCACAGCTAATTAGACCTGGTTATCTACACTCACCGGCCACTTTATTAGGTACACCATGCTAGTAACGGGTTGGACCCCCTTTTGCCTTCAGAACTGCCTCAATTCTTCGTGGCATAGATTCCACAAGGTGTTGCAACGATGCTCAATTGGTAGCAAGGGGCCCAAAGAGTGCCAAGAAAATATTCCCCACACAATGACAACACCACCACAAGCCTGAACCGTTGAAACAAGGCAGGATGGATCCATGCTTTCATGTTGTTGACGCCAAATTCTGACCCTACCATCCGAATGTCGCAGCAGAAATCGAGACTCATCAGACCAGGCAACGTTTTTCCAATCTTCTACTGTCCAATTTTGATGAGCTTGGGCAAATTGGAGCCTCAGTTTCCTGTTCTTAGCTGAAAGGAGTGGAACCCGGTGTGGTCTTCTGCTGCTGTAGCCCATCTGCCTCAAAGTTAGCCGTACTGTGTGTTCAGAGATGTTCTTCTGCCTACCTTAGTTGTAATGGGTGGCTATTTGAGTCACTGTTGCCTTTCTATCAGCTCGAACCAGTCTTGCCCATTCTCCCTTTGACCTCTGGCATCAACAAGGCATTTCCGCCCACAGGACTGCCGCTCACTGGATGTTTTTTCTTTTTCGGACCATTCTCTGTAAACCCTAGAGATGGTTGTGCGTGAAAATCCCAGGAGATCAGCAGTTTCTGAAATACTCAGACCAGCCCTTCTGGCACCAACAACCATGCCACGTTCAAAGGCACTCAAATCACCTTTCTTCCCCATACTGATGCTCGGTTTGAACTGCAGGAGATTGTCTTGACCATGTCTACATGCCTAAATGCACTGAGTTGCCGCCATGTGATTGGCTGATTAGAAATTAAGTGTTAACGAGCAGTTGGACAGGTGTACCTAATAAAGTGGCCGGTGAGTGTATATTACAGTATGTACTCCTATACTTTACAGACATGGAGTCATGTAATATGACTTACCAGGACTTTGGAGGTGTATGCGCTGTTGATACTAATAGCATTCACCAGAACTTCTAAGGTTTTGGCTGGAAGAGCATCAGGGTCTGGGATTTCTTTGTAATGGACGTCTCCAATATAGGCTTGAACCACAGTCATCCTATTTGTAGTCAATGTGCCGGTCTTATCAGAGCAGATAGCTGTTGCATTACCCATAGTTTCACAAGCATCTAAATGTCGTACTAGATTATTATCTTTCATCATTTTCTGGAAATAAATTGAAGATATTATAGTGGGAGCAGGACAGGAGGGCATCCAGATGTGTACAACATAAGGGCATGTTATATGACTTAAGAGATCATAACTCTATTTAAACATCTTTTGTGTGTAAGAAATGAGACTCACCTTAACAGAATATGCTAGAGAAATAGTCACAGCCAGAGGCAGCCCCTCTGGCACAGCCACCACCAGTACAGTGATGCCGATGATGAAGAACTTGACAAAGTACTGGATGTAGATGGGAGTACACTCAGGGAGCCACTGTATTTTTTGGACAACAAATGTATCAATAGCAAAATATAACACCAATATAATAACTGTGATAGCAGACATGACCAGACCTATATGAAGGGAAACAAAAAGAAGAAAGGAGGTGAATGACATGTGTTCGATAATACCAATATTGTGTAGTCCTTTAATAATCAAGAAATATGAGAAGACAGAAAAGCTGCTGTTTAACTAGGAACTAGGCTCCCTGGCCACCAAGAAAGTAAGTAGTACCCTGAACTCCCTCAACAAAATTTACCAGGGCTTATTATCCCATCCAGTACTGGCTCAGCTGGCAGTGATCTCACCCTCAACTCTGGAGATCGCTCATTCAATAGACCTCATAATAGTCTTTATTGCCTCTTGGTTTCCATCTTCTTCTATTTCTGCTGCTTCATGAGTTGGAATTTTGGACGCTCTACGTGACGTGATCTGGACATTGCAGCATAGAAGAACCAGTGCAATGCTTTCTTTGTGATATGATGTAGCATATAGGGGAGGGGGTGTCACACCCCCTTGAAAATGGGCAAGTCTCTTTCTTCGACATGTACATCTCATTTACTCTACACCTAAATCTTTAAAAAATACCCCATAGAAAAGTGAAAAGGTCAGCGGACAAGGCCTCCATCTTGGTGACCATATATAACATACTGATGCCTCTCTGACCTACCAGCTTTTCCAATCTGCACTGCCAGTTTTGTCAGCTTCCCCTGTAGAACAGACTTCTCCTTTTTGTGTGGATTTGGTTTTTTCTTGTCTTTGTCTTCTCCATCACCACCTTCTGCACTTTTCAAGGGCTGCATCTCCATAGCAGCTGCTCCATCTTGCTGTTTGGCTGTCAGAGCAGAAGCAGATAGTCAGTGAAGGCATGGGGTCTGTGATACCTCAACCTCATCTAAACCTAATTTTTATTGTCCTTACATACTACAAGGCTGTATCATGTCCACCTTTTATTTACATGAACCTGGACTTAAAGGATGGGAGTGTGGGGATGAGGAGACTGCAACAAGGGTCACTACAGGGACATGAAAGCAAATGCCTGACCTTTATATATCCTTAGTGGAGCCATCGCCCAAATAACTGACTGTATAGCCTCCTTTCTCTGTGGTCAGCTTCCAGGCATCACTGCCTTTTTGATTTCTGGTGGCATTTTTGGAGTAAGTTATGTTTGGGTTACAGACATTTTTGGGGTCAGTGGTATTTGGGATTGTGGCAATTTTGGGATTAGGGGTATTTTTGCTTTCAATTTTTTTTTGTTGTGGCATTTTCAGGCATTTTTGGTCTGTGGTTTTTCGGGTCAGGCCTTACTCTCTTGGCTTCCCAATAGAATTGCATTCAATGTCTGAAGAAATGTAAAATTAAAAATGGCCCTACACACTGGTGTAACCCCAGCCTCTATGAAAGCCTCACTTTAGGTGGGAGGACCATACTTGGGAATGGGATTGGATTGCTTGTATCTGCAGCTACTTCTTTGGTCTGTTTGGACAGATTCCTGCAGGATGCAGCTCTTTATACCTCAGCTTCAGCAGTGCCGCTTCATTACCTTTATTTTGGATGATCTCCACATTCCCATCTTGCATTTTGCCTACATGATGAAAGGTTGACAGACAACACAGAGCAAAACATGAAACATCAGAACAAACAAGGAACAACACAAGTGACAGCACAGAATAAATGCACAAACTGTAGACAGTTCTATGGCACAGGGCTGGCTACTAAGATTGGAGGTTACATATGTCCCTCTATGTGTGTGCAGTGCAGAGCTATAGGTAGATATGCTCTATATTACTCTTTATGCGCAGTGAGTGCATAGAACTGTAAGGAGATGTCTCTATATGTACAAAATGTATATAACTACACAAGCAGCATGTATACCTTAATATGTGCAGTGTGTATAAATCTATATATGCAGTTTGTGTACACACATCTGTATGTGCAGTGTGGATAATTCTATATGTCCAGTGTGTAAACCTGTATATGTGCAGTGTGTATACCTCTATATGCACAGTGTGTACACTTCTATGTGTGCAATTTATATACCTGTATATGTGTAGTGTGTATATTTTTATATGTGCAATGTGTATACTCCTATATGTGCAGTGTGTATACCTTTATAAGTTGTGTGTATACTTCTTTATGTGCATTGTGTATATCTGTATATGTTTGATGTGTATATCTGTATATATGTAGTATGTATACCTGTATATGTGCAATTTATACACTTGTATATGTAGTGTAAACTTCTATATGTGCAATGTTTTGTATACTCCTATATGTGCAGTATGTATACCTATATAAGTGTAGTGTATATACTACAATATGTGCAGTTTATACATGTATAAATGTAGTGTGTATAATTCTATATGTACATTGTGTATACCTATAGATTTGCAATGTATATACGTAGTGTGTATACTTCTCTATGTGCAATGTGTATACTCCTATATGTGGTATGTATATCTGTATAAGTGTAGTGTGTATATTCCTATATGTGCAGTGAGTATATCTGTATAAGTATAGTGTGTATACCTGTATATGTATAGCTGGTTATGTGCAATGTGTATACCTCTATATGTGCAGTGTTTAAACCTGTATATTTGCAGTATGATTATTTTTTATGTGCAGTTTATATATATTTACATGTGCAGTGTGTATACCTGTATATGCACAGTGTGTATATCTGCACATGTGCAGTGTATTTTTCTATATGTGCAGTATGTATTCTTCTATATGTGTAGTATGTATACCTATAAATGTGTAGTGTGTATTATTTTATATGTACAGTGTATTCTTCTATATGTGTGGTGTGTATACCTGTAAATGTGTAGTGTGTATTCTTTTATATGCATAGTGTGCATACCTGTATATGTGCACATGTGAACACATTTTTTTTCTCTTACATATCAGCAAAATCTGTAATTTTTCCATGAACTTGAGTAATTAATATGTCCCTGCTTTTCTGCGCTTTGTCAATGTGTACTCAAGACCTGATGATTTTGGCTGAAAATCTTCCAGGGATTTCTTGTGATATCTGTAAAGGTTAGGCTGAGGGTCCCTTAAGCCCCTTCCTTCGCTCTTCTTTCATGTGCTTTGGGTCATCCATTTGCTGTTCAGGCCGTCTCAAACAAGATAGGTTCTGTAGGTTTTCTTCTTCAATTATATTTGTATGTAAGTGTACAGTGAGATATTGCAAATGGAAATGCTGTAAGTCAAGATATACCTGCCATGTTTTGGTCCAGTTGACCTTCTTCTGGTCACATTTGTTAGTAGTATAATGTTGTACCGTGTTAGCCATAGAAAGTAGTAGAAGAGTGAAGAAATCAGGCGATACCTTTTAGAGGCTAACTGAGTATATTTGATGGTGAACTTTCGAGAGTACTAGCTCCCTTCTTCAGACATGGTGTTATACCTGTTAAGTATAACATCAGTCTGAAGAAGGGAGCTAGTACTCTCGAAAGCTCACCATCAAATATACTCAGTTAGCCTCTAAAAGGTATCGCCTGATTTCTTCACTCTTCTACTGGTCACATTTGGAGAAGGAGAGTTAGGTGGTACATGTGCAAGCAGCTACAGCACAAAAGGGAGCAAAAGAAAGCCAAGACACCTGAGGCTAAAGGTGTATGGGGTAATGGGATATGTCTCTTGCTCTCCCATGGTACTATGAGTCACAACCAACAATAGCCTCCGTTGTTAAAAGGAACCTGTCACATACAGTGAGGAAATAATTATTTGACCCCTTGCTGATTTTGTAAGTTTGCCCACTGACAAAGACAGGAACAGTCTATAATTTTAAGGGTAGGTTAATTATAATTTTGAGAGATAGAATATCCAAAATAAAATCCAGAAAATCACATTGTATAAATTATATCAATTTATTTGAATTTTGCTGAGATATAAGTATTTGATCCCCTACCAACCAAGAGTTCCGGCTCCTACAGACTTGTTAGACGCTCCTAGTCAACTCGTTACTTGCATTAAAGACAGCTGTCTTAAATAGTCACCTTTATAAAAGACTCCTGTCCACAGACTAAATTAATCAGTCAGACTCTAAACTCTACAAACATAGTGCAAGACCAAAGAGGTTTCTAAGGATGTCACGGGACAAAATCATAGACCTGCACAAAGCTGGATGGGCTAAAACCAAAAGTAAGATGCTGGCCGTGAGAAGGAGGAAACTGTTGGTGCAATAGTAAGAAATGGAAAAATACAATTTGACTGTCACATCAACATCGACTGGAGCACCATGCAAAATCTCACCTCATGGGGTATTCTTGATCATGAGGAAGGCGAGAGATCAGCCTAAAACTACACGAGGGGGGGGGGGGGCTTGATCTCAAGGCAGCTGGAACCACAGTCACCAAGAAAACCATTGGTAACACATTACGCCATAATGGTTAAAAATCCTGCAGTCTCCACAAGGTCCCCCCCTGATCAAGAAGGCACATGTGCAGACCAGTCTGAAGTTTGCCAATGAACACTTGGATGATTCTGTGAGTGATTGGGAGAAGGTGCTGTGGTCAGATGAGACAGAAATTGAGCTCTTTGGCATTAACTCAACTCGCCGTGTTTGGAGGAAGAGAAATGCTGCCTATGACCTAAAGAACACCGTCCCCACTGTCAAGCATGGAGGTGGAAACATTATGTTTTGGGGGTGTTTCTCTGCTAAAGGCACAGGACTACTTCACCGCATCACTGGGAGAATGGATGGAGCCATGTACAGTAAAATCCTGAGTGACAACCTCTTTCCCTCTATCAGGACATTAAAAATTGGTCGTGGCTGGGTCTTCCAGCAAGACAATGACCCAAAACGTACAGCCAAGGCAACAAGGAGCGGCTCAACATGAAGCACATTAAGGTCATGGAGTGGCCTAGACAGACTCCAGACCTTAATCCCATAGAAAATTTATGGATGGAGTTGAAGCTCCTATTTGCCAAGCGACAGACTAAAAATCTTAATGATTTAGAGATGATCTGCAAAGAGGAGTGGACCAACATTCCTCCTGACGTGCGCAAACCTCATCATCAACTACAAAACACATCTGACTGCTGTGCTTGCCAACAAGGGTTTTGCCACCAAGTATTAAGTCTTGTTTGCCAGAGGGATCAAATACTTATTTCTTACTGCAAAATGCAAATAAATTTATATAATTTATACAATGTGATTTTCTGGATTTTATTTTGGATACTCTATCTCTCAATCAGCAAGGGATCAAATAATTATTTCCTTCACGGTAGGTTATGCCGTCCTTGCTGAGGACAGCACAAGCTAGTGACAGACCTGCTGTTTCCAGCGCAGTGTCTCTTATTCTGTAAGATGCAGCAGTTTCAGAGCATTTAATGCTCAGATCTGGCAGTTTGCAGCCTGTTCTGCCAGAGAAGAGTCCACGTAACTGATGAGCAGTCGTTAGACTTGCCCACTCACAGAAATTTCTACCTATTGCTGTGAATAAATAGAATTAGGGCGGGGCTAACTGTGGGTGGGCAGGGCTAATACCTGCTCATGAATAAGCTGGACTCTTCTATGGCAGAGTAGGCTGCAAACTACCAGATTTGAGCATTAAATGCCCTGAAACTGCTGCATCTTAAAGAATAAGGGACACAGCGCTCGAAACAGCATGTCTGTCACTAGCTTGTGCTGTCCTCAGCAAGGGGGGCATGACCTTTAAGTATGTAGTCGTATGTAAGTCAGATGTTTGTAACTTGAGGACTGCCTATAGTTTAAATTCTTCTCTATAATGTTGAAGACCAGCAGCATGGTACAGTCAATGCAGATTTTGACCCTAGAACATGTCCTTATATAATGCTGTCACTTCTCATCTCCTTACAGATGTGTATTAGACTTTCTTCCACTGTTGGTTCTTGTCTCTGTTCCTGCGAAGCAGCTTAGAGGTAGCAGCTTGTCTGTTCATTAGAGGCGGCCTGGAGCCAGACTTGGACTGGCCCACAGGGAAAACCCCCGATGGGTCCCTGAGCATGACAGACCTGGTGTTGCTTTTAAACTGCATATTCATCCTTGGGAGAGGCAAAAAGGCAGCAAAAAAGAGGCAAAAAGTAAGAGGCAGAGTATAAGGGGAATATACAGTAGCTGTAGGGTGGGCCAGCAGTAGTAACTCCACCAGTGGGCTCCAGAGCCAACTTCACTGGGGGGTCTCAGACATCCCAGTCTGACAGTGCCTGGAGTCCCTGGGATGAAGTTGCTGGTTCCTCTGTTGGTTGACCTGCCGGCACTTGCAGTAGAGGATATATTTTGCTGATTTCTGCTTCCATTCATGCCAATTAGCCTCCTGCAGCTCTGTCACAAGTAGTTTTCCTGATTATTGAGGTCAGTAAGATGCAAACTGAGGCCAGTTTGTACAATGTTAACAAACACCTTTGATTAGTTTTAGACCATGCACTGTCCCCATAGAAATGTATGTTCTGCAATGTGTATCCATTGTTACAAATGCGTTGTATATGTACTACTATGTGTGTCTATGTAAGCAGCATACAGAATATGTACTGCTGTGTGTAAATATCATATATATACAGCATGCTTGTACCTATATGTGTGTACATCTCTCTACATATCCAGAGTAAATGCACCGCTATGTGTGTACATCTATATATAAGCAGAGTATATGCACTGCTGTGTGTACATATCTATATATGCAGAGTATATGTATTGCTGTGTGCAAATCTCTCTATATATACAGAGTATATGCATCACTATGTGTGTACATTTCTATATATACAGCATGCTTGCACCTATGTGTGTACATCTTAATGCATGTAGAGTATATATACTTTTATGTGTGTCTATAAAAGCAGAGTATATTTATCTTTATGTGTGTACATCTCTATGTATGCAGCGTATGCATATCTATGTGTATAGATCCCTATATTTGCAGACTATATATACCTCTGTGTGTAAACCTCCATATATGCAGTGTATGTACCTCTGTATAAACCTCTATATATGCAGTCTATATGTACTGCTGTGTGTGTACATCTCTATATAAGCAGAGTATATGCACTGCTATGTGTGTCCATCTCTATATAAGCAGAGTATATGCACTGCTATGTGTGTACATCTCTATATATGCAGTGTATGTACCTCTGTGTGTACACCTCTATATATGCAGAGTATATGTATTGCTGTGTGTGCAAATCTCTATATATACAGAGTATATGCACCACTATGTGTGTACATTTCTATATATACAGCATGCTTGTACCTATATGTGTGTACATCTTTATGCATGTAGCGTATATATACCTTTATGTGTGTCTATAAAAGCAGAGTATCTGTATCTTTACGTGTGTACATCTCTATGTATGCAGCGTATGTATATCTATGTGTATAGATCCCTATATTTGCAGACTATATATACCTCTGTGTGTACACCTCCATATATGCAGTGTATGAACCTCTGTATAAACCTCTATATATGCAGACTATATGTACTGCTGTGTGTGTACATCTCTATATATACAGAGTATATGCACCGCTATGTGTATCCATCTCTATATAAGCAAAGTATATGCACTGCTATGTGTGTACATCTCTGTATATGCAGTGTATGTACCTTTGTGTGTACACCTCTATATATGCAGAATATATGCACCACTATGTGTGTACATTTCTGTATATACAGCATGCTTGTACCTATATGTGTGCGCATCTTTATATATGCAGAGTATACACTACTGACAAAAAGTTAGGGATATGTGGTTTTTGGTTAAAATTTCAGGATGAACATAATATTTCTTTGATCATTCTTTTAAATGAACTAAATGAGACCATCACTACCCCAGAGAATTCACATGTCCAACTCTACAGTTTATCAGTACTGTTATCACAACTTACTGTTCTCAAACAAGGAGCATAATGGTGAAATTCACAACAGGTGTTTGATCCCTGAATCGCCCAATAAATTTAGGGGATCAATTTGATTAGAATTTAAACAGTCCTCCTCATTATGCTGTTCACATTTGGACATCATGAGACGAAGACAACACCTTACAACTGATCAACAGTACCTCGCCATTGTGAGGCTTCAAGCAAGATGCTCAGACGGAAGTGACCACTGAGCTTAAAGTCACAGAGTGTCATTAGCAGGTTGCATCAGAAATACAGAGAGACTGAAAGAGTCAAAGAAAGGCAAAGAAGTGGATGTCCTTTACCTCCAACACACACTGATAACCGCTTCATTGTAAACGATGCTCTGCAGAACTGTATGATGAATGCCACACGTTTAAGGTAGGTTAGAGGCAACCAAGTGTCACGTCAGACCATTTGTAACCTTTTACATCAGTGTGGTCTGCGTGCTAGACGACCGACAAGGATACCTGACTGGTATCTGACCTGATTGATGCATAGCGCTCTCCTTGACGTCTCCAGCAATGTTGGTAGCCATCATTTCTGCTCAGAGTAAATCGACTTTCAACAGCATGAGGACCACTGATCCCTCGTCCAGTGTAGATGCTTCCTAACCCATACAGGATGAAGATGCCTGTGCCTAGTGGTGTGGTCAGATCTTCTAGCACACAGACCACGCTGATGTAAATGGTTACAAATGGTCTGACGTGACATTTGGTTGCCTCTCACCTCCCTTGAACATGCCTGGAGATGTGGCATTCATCATCTGGTTTCACAGGGTATTGTTTACAATGAAGCGGTCATCAGTGTGTGATGCAGCCAAAGGATGTCCACTTATTTTCCTTTCTGTGACTCTTGCAGTCTCTCTCTGTTGCAACCTGCTGATAAAAATCCAAGCTTAGTGGCTACTTCTGTCTGAGAGCATCTTGCTTTGAAGCCTCGCAATGGCGAGGTACTGTTGATCAATTGTAAGGTGTTGTTTTGGCCTCATGATGTCAAAATGTGAACAGCATGATGAGGAATACTGTTTAAATCCCAATTCAAATTGATCCTCTAAATTTATTGGGCGATCAAACACCTGTTGTGAATTTTGCCATTAAACTCCTTGTTAGAGATCAGTAAGTTGTGCAAAAAGTACTTAAACACTGAACAGTTGGACATGTGCATTCTAAAGTTAAGAGATGGTCTCATTTAATTAATTCAAAAAAAATTATAAGAAATGTTATGTTCATCCTGAAATTTCAACCAAAAGTCAAATAACCCTAACTTTTTAGTGTATGTACCTTTGTATATTTCTATATATGCAGTGTATGTGCATCTATGTGTGTACATCTCTATGTATGCAGTGTAGGTATCTCTCTCTCTGTATATATATATATATATATATATATGTATATATATGTATATATAAACACACACACACATATATATATATATACAGTATATATATATATGTATATATAAATATACTGTATATACACATAAATACACACAGCTCTATATATGCAGTGTATGTACCTCTATGTGTGTACATCTCTATGCTTGCGCTGTGTGTACATCTCTATATAAGCATGGTATGTGCATGTTTATGTATGTACATCTCTATATATGCAGTGTATGTACCTCTATGTGTGTACATCTTTATATAAGCAAAGTATATGTACCTCTATGTGTATCTATCTCTATATATTTAGATTATATGCACTTCATGTGCGTCCATTATTATACTTCTGTGTGTCCACCTATATCTGCAGCATGTATGTACTGCTATGTGTATCCACTGCAACACATATATGCTTCTATACTTGTCCATCTCTATACATGCAGTGTGTGTCCAATGATGTAGGGTGGTATAAATGCTGGGCTCTCTTTGATTTAGTAAAGCTGAGATACTACCTGCTGTCAGCAGAGGGCAGTATAATTCTTCTGCACAATGCAGGACAATTCGCTGAAGCAGAAGTGAAGTACATGGTGGCTGACTGTTGGCACGATTGCTCTTAGCCAAGTATCACAGAACGCTATTCCTGCACAGTATAAGGCATGTGGCACGGTTGATGTTCACAGAATATGTGAATATGCTGGACAAGTATGGTTCAATGGGTACTGCTTGCTTCTTTGGGATTTGCATATGGGCATTCTGAGCAATGTTTGCAAGTATGCGAACACTGTATGGCAACCCATAGCCAGCACATAGCATTCTTGCCATCATCTGTGCACCGTTTGGCTCTTTGTGGACCCTGTAAGACAATCAGTGTGCACTGTTCCGTTCTCTATGAGCACAGTATAGCGCTATGAGCATTATACAGCTCTTTGTGAGCTTGATATCACACTCTAGAATGATCATACTGCAGAGTAGCACAATATAGCATATGAGCAAATAATGACTCCATGGGTACTTTATGAGGGCAGTGTATGGCTCTACAGAGGTAAATATGATACTGAGTAGGTAGTTTTTGTTGTTTGTGTATGGTACTCTGGACACTGTAATATTTACTATGCATCTAAGCAATATGTGGTACTAACTGTGCACATTTTGTATTGTGTATGCTGCAAAATTGTTGCTTTGTGACATCTCCAGGGCAATGTGTGCCTTATTTGTCTGAGCACTGTATGGCTTAATTTACCCAGGTCTTGTATGGGCCCCATGATAATATAGGCATATAGTGTAAAAAATATATTGTTACAAATAGGGTTGACCAGGAACAAAATGCTGTGGAACGCTGAGTTGTGCTGCATATTTCTGTCTATCTTTCCTGTCTTACATACCTTGATATGTACACAGTGTGTATACACCTCCACATGTGAAAAATACATCATTATGTGCAGGGTATAGTCTATCTATCTATCTATCTATCTATCTATCTATCTATCTATCTATCTATCTATCTATCTATCTATCTATGCCTCTATAGATGTACAATGTGTTTGTGTCTCCATATTCATTGTATATACCTCTACAGGTACACAGTGTGATTACATCTGTACATGTGTACTATAAATGCCTCTTTAGATGTACAGTGTGAATATGTTGACAATTTACATATACCATTAAATGTGTACAGTATGTAAGCTCCTCTATCTGTGTACATTGGAGGACAGAAAAGAGGTGCTGGCCCAGCAATTTTAAGGCGCATTAAACAAGTGTATAGTGCCCCCGAATGTATGAACCTGTCATAAATCTGGCATGTGGAATACTTTGTATAGCATAGCACATCTTAGGCACATATCTTAGGCACATAGCTAGCATATTACAGACGCATAACTTAGGCTCATTCAAATGTGTTGTGCCTAGTCTAGTTTTGGTGTACGACTATCCATACATTTATAGAATAGGGATAAAAACATTTTTTGGGTCCCCAAAATAAAAAAAAAATGGAGAATCCCATTTCTGACATGTCGCCCATTGTATGTCTATGTACATTATATGAATCCACTATATGTCAGTCACATACTAAGCTAAAAATGTAACTTCAAGCTCCTGGCCCTTTTAAAAACCTCCCCACAGAGCCCCCACCTCTCAATTTCAGGGTGGTATACTTGGACATTTTTTTTTTTTAAACCAAAATAGAAAAGAAAAACTTGTTTTTTAATAAAAGGTCACCCAAAAAAAAATATATTTAGTTAAAATATGTTAGTCCCAAGGGCAATATAACCCATTTTACGTGCCTTCTGTTGGATGCATATATTTGGTAATACTCCCAATAAAAACATTTAAACACGGCCTCAAACAAGATATGAACAGAGTCTTAGAGCAGGGTAGGATTGCTACCACGGCACCTTCTATAACCATCATTATTTTAGTGCATCTTCTCATTACTGATGTCCCCAGATTTATCTCAGCTATTGCAGCGTGTCCTCTAGGTGCAGACTCAAAGCACTGCAAGGTGTGCAGAGATGCAGGTGACCCTCAATTATATTTTTTAAAACTCCCCATTGAAAAGGTGTAATAACACAATAGGAAATGCAGAATGTGCACAGGAAACATCTGCCACACCGTGACTGTATGCAAAGAGTGGGGACACCAATGGGCCCACCAACAGCTCCTCACTCCCAAACTTCACCATTAGCCTGTACAATATGAAAGAGAGGACAATGGCTTCCTACAGCACATGAGAGCAATGTATCATGGGAAATGATGTGGGTTGACATACCATTCACTAAGTTGGCATTGGCATTATCAGTGGCGTTTGCCCCTGCGGCACCATCTGAAGCAGCAGGAAGGTGACAGGGTGGATGTGTGGAGCCGACTGTGATAAATTTAAAGAAACAAAGAGAATGAAAATAACTAAAAAACAAAAAAAAGCGTGAAGTGAAGAAAAGTGTTGAGAAGTCGGAAAACAAAGTTTGGGGAAAAACAGGGTATTATGATCTAAGCACTGAAGGGCCGGCTTACACAGTTCCCCCCCTCCCTGAGAAATTTTCCCCCCTTCCCCGCATTTTAATTTTGGGGGATAACATGTTGAGTTCCGACACTCATGTAACAAAAGATTATCAAAAACCTCAAATTAAAGATCTATCCCATCGCCTCCTAACGCTCCTCCTAACATTCTCCCACTACGAAGAGCTTACCAAAATGCTAGGAAATGAGACAGTCACTGTCCATGGGAAAACATTGAGTCATATGAAAACTCATCTTTCATTCAAAAAGACAAAAAAATTTAAAAAAATCTCCCACAAAAAGGAAACCATATTAATTAGACTAGCAAGGGCTAGATACTGATGTGGGTGGACAATGTACTCTTCTGGAAACCTTGATGCTAGCTATGTAATGGGGGGCTTGGTCACTCCCGTGGATTCATACGGGGGGTGGTACTGGTTTTAACGGTACAGAAAAATTTGTGCCCCTGGGGTACAGTTCATCTACATGTTTACATACCCGGGAGATTGGCTTCATCCTCCTTTTTCACACCTGTATGATGATGATGAAAACAAAACAGAAATAAGATGTTAAACGTGTACCAATGAGACATGACAAGCACACGTGTCTGATGTAGTGATCATGATGGCACAGGAATATGTTAAGGCCACTGCCTCACTATCTTCGTCTTCTACTTCAGAACACAGATGAGACACAAGTGAGGTCAGGAATGTCATGATGCTCAGTGCTGGATCCTGTAGCTCCAAGGCTTTGGAGACGTGGAGGATAAAGGACGCCCAACACCAACACTGCCTGTGCAGCAAACCTTGCAGCTCAGGAGATGGCACTTACCTTTCTTGTCTTTCTTCTCATCCTCATGTTCACTTTTTTCCCAAAAAAGGTGAATATGTTCCGTTGAGAGTTTAACCTACAGCAGTGACGAGCATTCTTCCAGATCCCTCCATCACATGGGTGCCTGTAGAGGAGCACAACACATCAATAAGATAAGACCCTACAGAAGCTTCTTTGCAAGCAACAATTTTATCAGGTTATGAGCGAACGATCCAACAACTTTGTAATATAAAGATCTAAAAGAGAAACATATTGATATCACAATCTCCACAATAACAGCAACTGGCCAGGATCTTGTTGAACATATAAATACTCCACAGAAATGGATCCTAATCATTGTTCCACAAGGGTTTTGTGATCTTTATGAAAGATGTAGGTAAGAGAGGACCAGATTACATACTCTAATTTCACCACATACTACTGTGTCCCCCACTATCACACCACTACTTTATCCCCCGCCATTGTTTTGCCCAGTACCTTACAACCACATCTACATTCCCCCACTACCATATAAACACTACATTCTCCACCACTACACTACCAATACATTCCTCAACAATCCAACCCAAACTATCATACCACCACTATACCCCTTACCAGTGGGTCCTCTACTACCACTTCAACGGTATAGCCTCACCACTATGTCCTCCAGCAAACAACTACTACTAAATCTTTCCACTACCAGACCACCAATATGTCCCCTGCCACTGTGTCCTCCACTAGCATGCTACCACTACATTCCCTATCTCTTCACCATCTACCATCATACCACTATAACCCCAACATGCATCCCACACTACCACACCACCACTATCTCTCCCTCAAAAAGCCACAACTACAACCTTCACCATTTTGCTCCCCCACCCAAGGCCAATACAGATTGCAAAAAATCATTCCCCCGACTACACTGGCACCACAACCAATGCTTCCTTCACTGCCACACCACGACTGATCCTTTCCTCTACCTCACAACTAACGTATACATGGCCCCATTGTCACACCACTACTTCATGCCAGTCTACCAAACCACTGTTCCTCTGTTTCCCACTAAATCACTCCACACTTAGGCCCCCTACCATTCACTATTATGTTTACCCATGTTTGCTTCCCATGCCACTGCATCCCCCTTTACCACTACCTCCTCCAATATATCCCCAACATATTCCTCATTACCACATCACCACTGCATACCCTGCTGCAACACCACTATGTCTCCAGTTCTGTCAGGAGGAATGGGCCAAAATTCCTACCAACTATTGTGAGAATCTTGTGAAAGGATATCCAAAACGTTTGACAGAAAGTTAGGTGAAATCTTCTAAAAAAAAAAAAAAGGGGCACAGACAGCAAAACAAATGTAAAAACTGTTACCTGTACTATCCAAAACTAAAAAAATGTTTTTCTGCTGGAATTACAGTTAATAAATATACTGTTCCGACTGACATACAAGTTCAACATAAGAACAAACCTACAGTCTGTATCCCGTTTGTTACCCGGGGACTGCCTGTATAACTCTGGTCCTGCCCTTTGTGTGAAGAGAGGGAAAGCATCTATAGCTCAAACAATTAATTGTTTAATGTTGCACTATAAAGTAGAAGTACTACTTCTTGTGGCGTATAGATTTTGAAAGTCTTCGAGTTAGTGCTTGTGAATTTTTGCACATCTTTATGGTTTTCACCTTAGGCAGTTGTCTTGTGCTCCCTAATAGTAGCGCCATTATGTTCAGTAAGAGAGAGGACAGCATCTATAGCTCTGGAATTACCTCAAGTGAAAAGGAGGGCATCTATAGCACTGGTATTGCCCTCACTGAAAGGGTGCAGCGTATCTATAGGTCTGATCTTACCATTAATAAGAAGAGAATGGAGGGCATCTATAGCTCTGATCTTACCGGCAGTAAGGTGGCAACATCTATAGCTCTCTATAGAGAGAGCTGAGAGCATCTATAGCTCTGCTATTATACTTGATATGAGGTGAGAACATCTATAGCTCTGCTAGTATATTTGATATGAGGTGAGGGCATCTATAGCTCTGCTATTATATTTGATATGAGGTGAGGGCATCTACTTTCCCCCTCCTAGTAGATTGTAAGCCCTCGCGGGTAGGGTCCTCTCTCACCTCTGTCGTGCCAAGTGTAATTCAATCACTTATCATTGTACTCGTTTGACTTATGTTTTGTTTGTAACCCACTCGAATGTACAGCGCCCTGAATCAATGGCGCTTTAAAATAAATAATAATAATAATAATAATACAAGGTGAGGGCATCTATAGCTCTGCTATTATATTTGATAAGAGGGTGAGGAGCGCTAAGCTTGCTATTATACTTGATACCGTCGGTGAGGGCATCTATAGCTCTGCTATTATATTTGATACGAGGTGAGGGCAGCTATAGCTCTGCTATTATACTTGATACGAGGTGAGGGCATCTATAGCTCTGCTATTATACTTGATACGAGGTGAGGGCATCTATCGCTCTGCTATTCTAGTTGATACAAGTGAGGTCATCTATAGCTCTGCTATTATACTTGATACGAAGTGAGGTCATCTATAGCTCTGCTAGTATATTTGATACCATGTGAGGGCATCTATAGCTCTGCTATCATATCAGATACAAGGTGAGAGCATCTATAGCTCTGCTATTATATTTGATACAAGATGAGTGCAACTATAGCTCTGCGCCATTATATGTGACAAAGGTATTTGGCATTTTTCCTCTGATCGTAAAAGCAGTGATGGAGGGTCAGGGCATCATATTAGGTTTGCTATCTATATCTGTTTCAAGGTGATGCGTCTATAGCTCTTCTATTATATTGGATACCAGGTGAGGTAATCTATAGCTCTGATATTATATTTGATACATGGTGAGGGAATTATAGCTATGCTAGTATATTTGATACATGTGAGGGAATCTATAGCTTGCTATTCATATCTGTTACATGGTGAAAGGCGTCTATAGCTCTGCTAGTATAATTGATACCATGTGAGGGCATCTATAGGTCTGCTATTATATCTGATACAAGGTGAAGGCGTCTATAGCTCTTCTATGATATTTGATACAAGGTGAGGTCATCTATAGCTCTGCTATTATAATTGATACAAGGTGAGGGCATCTATAGCTCTGCTAGTATATTTGATACCATGTGAGGACATCTATAGCTCTGCTATCATATCTGATACAAGGTGAAGGCGTCTATAGCTCTGCTATTATATTTGATATGAGGTATGGGCATCTATAGTTCTTCTGCTATTGTATTTGATACCAGGTGAGGTCATCTATAGCTCTGCTATTATATTTGATACAAGGTGAGGGCATCTATAGCTCTGCTATTATATTTGATACAAGGTGAGGGCATCTATAGCTCTGCTATTATATTTGATACAAGGTGAGGGCATCTATAGCTCTGCTAGTATATTTGATACCATGTGAGGGCATCTATAGCTCTGCTATTATATTTGATGCAAGATGAGGGCAGCTATAGCTCTGCTATTATATTTGATATGAGGTATGGGCATCTATAGTTCTTCTGCTATTGTATTTGATACCAGGTGGGGGCATCTATAGCTCTGTTGTTACCTCTATTGCGAAAAGAGGGAAGGGTTTGTATAGTTCTGGTATTAACCTTGGTGAAAAATGGAAAGGCAGCTGTTGCTCTAATTTTACTATCGGTGAACAGAAAGGGTGAGAAAAATCCTTTAGTAACGAGAGAGAGAAGGGCATCTGTAGCTTTGTTCTCTTTGCACTTGGTGCATGTACAGTTCTGGGGTTTATTGAATTGCTGGTAATCTGCATATTGAAGGGTCTGTTTGGTAACATCAGTCATGGTCTTCATGTATTGGGAGATGAGTCCAGTCTCCCGCTTGTGTCTTCATGGATAAGAGCCTTCACTCCTCTATTATACATTACCTGACAGCAGCATCGGATCTTTATCCACAGATTTGCGGACCTGGTCTGATTCTCCAGTTAGAGAACTTTCATCAATTTTCAGATCATTTCCCTGAATAAAGAGGCCATCGGTGGGCAGCAGGTCCCCTGTGAAGAAAGGAGGCAAGTACAGGAGATTGAATAGTTACCCTTACAGTTCACTCACTAGATAAGTAACAGCCATAACATGTACCGTATTTTACTTGTGCGATGTCCCCAACCACAAGTTCAGCCACAGGGATCTGAATAACCTGAGCAGCTCGCACCACTGTGAACTTCTGCTCCTGCTCAATACGACTCTGGAGACCTCGGAACTGCTTCTCTTTGCTCCAGTCATTGAAGGCAGTGACAAGCACAACGCAGACGACTGAAAGAAGAATGGCGGCTCCTTCAATCCAACCTGCTTCCGCCTCACCCTCATCTTCTGCTCCAGCTGCAGCTCCACCACAACCTAAGAGAAACACAGTGATCATCTGTGCATGACCAGGGAAGACTCAGCTACCCCATCCCTGGATCTTCTGTCTGAATATTCTACACTGGTCAGAAGTTGTCTCAGTTTTCCATAGACCTGCTTTATAAAGCTGTATTATGCTACATGCTCCACTGAATGTGCCTGTCATATACAGGGCTGATGCATGTAAGATGGAGCAGGTGGTGAATGGTGTCTGGGGCAGGTTAGGAACATAGATGACAATCTACAATGTGCGACTCCTCTAACCTGTCGTGTATTATCACACTTGTAATACATAAACTTCCCCTGTGTAATATCACATACAGACACTGGGGGTGTAATATCACGCATTTAATATAAATGCCTCCACACTGTAATGTCACATACAGACACTCCTTGATATCTGATATATAACACAAAGATTCCTCCCCCATGATATCACACAACTAATACAGATGCTTCCTCTGGAGGGTATACACCAGACATCCTCAAACTGCGGCCCTCAAGCTGTTGGGAAACTACAACTCCCATCATGAATTTATATAATCTATTATAGTGGGAATGATGGGAGTTGTAGTTTCCCAACAGCTTGAGGGCCGCAGTTTGAGGATGCCTGGATACACCATCATGAAATGTCACTGTCTCAATATCGTGTCATGTGGCCTTGAGCATCAATTACAGCTTGACAACGACGCCTGCTCACAAGTCGAGTTATTGACTGCTGAGGCACGGCATCCCACTTCTAATCAGCTTGATCTCACAGGTTTTTTAGGGGGTTCAGGTCTGGAGAAAGTGCAGGTCACTCATTGAGGTACCTCAGTCTCCAACAGTGTTCCCTAATGATGTGACCTCGATTGAGCTGGAGCATTGTTGTCCATGAAGATGAAATTAGCCCTGTGTTGTTCATGCAGAGGCACAATGACTTGATTAATCATGTTATTCTAGTAGTAGAGACTTGTCCACAAAGTGTAGGGCAGTTCTGTATTGACTAGAGACACCGGCCCACACTGTAAGGCCTCGTTCACACGGCTTATTTTGCCGCGGATTGGCCGGATTTGCGCTGCAGTACGGTGCCAATCCGTCTGAGTCTTAGGGTTTAATCCACAGCTCTCATAGAGAACGTGGATTCCGTCGCTCCTCCCCTTGCGAATCCGCCGCGGGGGAGAAAGTGACATGCACATTATTTACGGCCGTAGCCCCGTAAACAATGCATTTGTCTATGGGGCTGGGAGCGGCGCCCCCGCCGCCCCCGGCCCACCCCCGTCCCGCCCCTTATTCACGGCGGATTTGTGAGCTCAATACGGCTCACAAATCCGTCGGGAATAAGCCGTGTGAACACGGCCTAACACCATCACCACCAAAGGCTCGTCTGTGGCTGATGCATAGCACTCTTCTTGATATCTCCAGCATTGTTGGCAGCCATCATTTCTGCTCAGAGTGAAAGGACTTTCATCATTAAACAGCACTGAGGACTACTGGTCCCTCGTCCAGCGTAGATGCTCCCTGGCCCATGCAAGATGATGATGCCTGTGCCTGGTACTGTGGTCCGGTACCCTTGCCGGACATCTAGCACGCAGACCACACTGATGGTAATGGCTACGAATGGTCTGACGTGACACTTGAACGTGCCTCCCTTAAACGTGCCTGGAGTTGTGAGGCATTCCTCATCTGATTCTGCAGGGCATTGTTACAATTATGCGGTCATCAGTCTGTGATGTAGCCAAATGACGTCCACTTCTTTGCCTTTCTGTGACTCTTCAAGTCTCTCTGTATCTCTGTTGCAACCTGCTGATGACATCCTGTGACACTAAGCCCAGTGGCCACTTCTGGCTTGAAGCCTTGCCATGGGGAAGAACTGTTGATCAATTGTAAGGTGTTGTCTTGGTCTCATGACGTCAAAATGTGAACAGCAGGATGAGGAGGACTGTTTAAATGCCAATTCAAGTTGATTCCCTAAATTTATTGGTTGATTCAGGGATCAAACACCTGTTGTGAATTTTGCCATTAATCTCCTTTTCAGAGATCAGCAAGTCATGCAAAAAGTACTGAAACATTGAACAGTTGGACATGTGCATTTTAAAGTTAAGAGATGGCCTCATTTAGTGCATTTAAAAGAAAAATCAAGACATTTTGGGCGATATGTCCGAAAAGAGGAGCCACCACACTAGTTTTAAGGCGCATTAAATCAGTGTAAAACGCACCTGAATGAATGAACCTGTCAAAAATCTGGCGTGCGGTATACCTTGCATTGTAAAATTGATGTGCCTAATCCAGGCGCATTGCATAATTTAGACGCATAGTGTATCATTGCTAGCTTAGTTAATGCGCTTACTTTAGGCGCATTCAAGTGTGTCATGCCTGGCATATAATGCGCCTAGTTTTGGTGTACTACAGTTCATTTATATAGAGAATAGGGCGTCAACAGTTTTTTGACGCAAAATACACCAAAAAATTGTTGCCCTTTATGTTCACCCTGAAATTGTTTGTAAGTAGTGTATGTAATATAGATGCACCCCCGTGTACACGTATTATAGGTCACTAACCCGGTTAATACCCAACACTGAAAAACATTTACTTTCCTCATTCTACTATCATACAATACTCTACTAGCAGCCCAAATACCTGTGTAATTATCACTCATGTAATACAGTTCCATTCCATCATACTAAACAACTCCACACATGTTAATAACAGTCACTACCCATCGTTTATTATTTATGTAATATATATGGATTTTACTATACTATTCCTGAGGCCAATTGCAAATATGGACAGAGGCTTTGTTGTAAAGTCACACGTCATGCAGATGATTTACCCTTGAAATATTATACATCATGCAGACACTCCCTGTGTAATAGCACATATACAGTAAGTCGCACCCCCATGTAGTGTCACACATATAATAAAACACTATTAGAGTCACAACAGACACCCTTCATGTAATATTATGTGTAACACAAGCATCCGTATATCACCCATTTAACATAGACTCTCTTAGGACCTGTCCCCACAGCAAAGAGCAAATACCGGACGGATTATGTCCCCTGACGACCAGTATTTGCTCCCTAGTTTTGCGGGCCGATGTTTTGACTAGCGGGAAAAATCATCCCCCCTTCGCATAGTCAAGTTCATATTCCGACTGAAAAACCCGGGTGGAAAGTATGAACATCGGTATCTATCGTTTTTAGGACACCCAGCGGTCTAAAAACCGTCCAGCGAGAAATATCCAGCTGCAGTGGAAGATCCGCTGCACGGATTTTTTCCATTAAGGTCAATGTTAAAAGTTGTCACCACGGTTTAAAGATAGCGCTTCAAATAAAAGGCAGCAGATAATACGTCATAGTAAAATACAGGCGCGGGCTCCCCAGGTTATCTAACCCATCCTTCTAACCTGCGTGAGAACTACTTCTGTGTCGATCGGGTAGACTAGCCACTTAATTTAATTATCGCTTGACAGTTAACACTGGTCTTATGTGTTTCACACATGTATCTTTAATTGCTATTCTGACTATAGTTTACACATTTGTTCACATATGCTATCCTTTACTTCAATTGTATTTGTCATAAATCCTGCACACCTATTGTGTTTTGGGTGGACATACACCCTCTCCATGAGTTATGGGACTCTTCTTAATGGTGTGTGTCTGTTCATCCCCTACTTTAATTGGTATCTCAAGGCGGACAGGGCTTTGTCTTGTCCTGCTACTAGTGCTGTTTTTGTCTGCTGCTTATTTTACATAGGATGATCAGGTGGACATATTGCAGAGCTTCCACCATTTAACAGCTGTTAAGAAAGTTTTTGTGCTTCTTTGGATGGTATAAAATATTCTTAAGTTTTTTTCCATTAATCTACATTGTCGCCTTTTCTACTAAATCTGACTAACCGTGCCTGGCTAAACCATGAAAGGAAAGCAGGAATAAAAAGTAAATAGTGGCTCGAGCTGGTTTGGACTGACATTACTAACTTAAATTACTTTATGAATCTCGCTTCACCTCGAAAGACTTCTCTCTGCTTAGACAATAGATTTCTTTAAAGGGACACTTGTCACAGTTGGTTTATGCCCCCCTTGCTCGAGGACTAGCACTTAGTGACAGAACAATGCTGTTTCCAGCGGCCGTGGTCCCTTATTCTGTATAGATGCTTGTAGTTTTTTAGAGCCTTGTAACCCTCAAATTCTAAATTCTTTGATCAGGATGTGGTCTAGCAACTGAGCTCACACCAAAGCCAGCCACGCAGCCTCCTGAACAGTTATTCAAATAGTTTACCTATTACCAAGTATCAGGTTTCTCAGCTGAGATTCGGTGCTGGCTCATATCGGCATAATAAATGACTCTTTGCATATGACATCTTTTTGGCTGATTTACTGCAGATCTCATTGGAGCTTTTTAATATTACTCCAAAAACATACAGCATCTTACAGACGCAACACTAAATAAGGTCCGACGCATATCTACTAGCGCGCATTAGGAGATAAGTAACAACAGAGAAATTCTTGTCCACACTTTTGTCCTGCCTTAATCTGTCTTAATCAGCCAATGAAGCGTCTGCTTATTGTGGTCAAATATATTTAATGGTGTGGTTCTCTTTATAGAAGGTAGTGTTCTGATCTGGAGTTTCAATATCACACTCGTAATTTTTGCACTTGAGAATTTTCTTACTTGATTAGAAGGCCGAATCTTCCCATAATATTCACTGCTGCAACACAGCTTACAGAGTTCATGTTTAACTCTTAACCTTCCTGCACGATCATGCCAATAGGGGCACGCTCCCTAAACATAATTCTGTCATGTGGGGAGGAACTATGTCCTTTTATCAATTCGTAAATTAATTTTTATTAAATATTCATTAATCTTAAATTATGTATTTCAAGCTGAACCCAAATAGGACTTATAATGTGGCTTTTAACAGGGGGGCAGAGTCTTTGAAGTCACACCCCTTTGGTCTTGTATCCCAAAGTTTTCAACATGAAGGAGGAAACAGGGACGCTTGCTCTGAGATGGAGGTGGAAGGGAGGAAAAATACCCCACTCACACTAACATTAAAGGGTCTGAGGCTTTTTAGTTTTACACGGGCAAATTTAACCATTTTTCAAATAGGAAATGCTGCTGCTTGGCTACCTACACCATCGGAAAGCTACATGTTAGCACGGGGAAGCATCACAGGTCAGATTGTATAATTATTGTATCTGGCAAGCCATGATCATTTCTTTTTGTTTTTGATTCACTGGACAACCCCCAGGTAATTGGTGATAAATGTATGATTGCTGGAGGTTTAACTGTTAGGAAAATAATAATCATCAGATAGTAAATGGTGTACCAAATTTGAGAACTGTAGCAGAAGGCTGCTAATGTGTGCAACTGACCAGTCCAGTATTCCACTGTGTATAGGAATGAGCACTCGGCTATGTCCATCTATCCCATAGACAGTGAATGCAGCAAATGTGTGCATGCACAATCTGCGCTCCAATCAGACAGGTAATTTCACAACCTGCTTTCATGATGGGGAGGATCACAGCAGTCAAGTCCTACCACAATTATTCATTATCACCTTAATCATTTTGTGATGGCAGTTACCATGCCATGACTCCTTACCAAATAACACTATATATAAAAGTGGAAAACCTTGTCCACCTGTTTTAACGTGAATATGTATTTGCGGATGGTGTAAATGGCTGATGCATTCCCCCACCTAAATATGATTGAAAAGCTATTAGGCCTCCATTTATGCTTTTCTCTTCATGACATATGTACGAACATAAACACGGTTTTATATTCATCTCAAGATCAAGTTGGTATACTCACATTCCATGTCTCAATACTGGAGCCTCTCGTTTAGCTTTGAGACTGAATGTTTTTGAATGTTAAAGACAGGCGCAGATAGGGTATGTTCACACGGCGTATTGCATGTTCACACGCGCCGCAATATGCTTGGCGCTTCAGAAGTAAGTGGTAGCCAGCGAGTACTTCTAAATCAATGGAGTTGGGGGGTGCTATAAACACCCCGAGAAATAGTTGAACATGTAACGTCTTTCACCCGGTGTTCAACATCCGTCAGGGAAGACAAACGTAATTCATAGCTTTCTTTGAGAGCTATTTTTTTTAGGGGGGGGGGGGGGGAATCACACCGTAATTGCTAAGATGGATTCTGGTGGCGCATGCTCAGACATATTAAAGCACAATTACATGACGAAATACACTTCGCAATTACACCGTGTGAACATACCCTAACACTCATCATAAGCTGCACTGTAGATGCCAGCAGTAATTTATAGCCTGTACTCAGTACTTGTGGGACTTATACAATCATCATAGGCTACACTGTAGGTGCCAGCAGTAATTTATAGCCAGTACTCAGCACTTGTGAAGCTCATACACTTATCATAAGCTACAGTGTAGATGGCAGCAGTAATTTATAGCCAGTACTCAGCACTTGTGAGGCTAATACACTCATTGTGAGCTACACTGTAGGCGCCAATTGTAATTAATAGCCAGTTACTAGACATCTTGTGAGGGATCAATACCATTTAATCTTAAGCTTCAGTGTAGATACCGGCGCTCAGTAATTTATAGACAGTATAATAGCTACTTTGGTTGGGACCTCATACACTCATTGTCTGTGCTTACACGGTAGGTCGCCAGCACAGTAATTTATAGCCTGTACTCAGTACTTGTGAAGCTCATACACTCATTGTGAGCTACACTGTAGGTGCCAGCAGTAATTTATAGCCAGTACTCAGCACTTGTGGGGCTTATACAATCATCATAGGCTACACTGTAGGTGCCAGCAGTAATTTATAGGAATGTGAACTCAGCACTCTGTGGGGACTCATACACTCCATAGGGGGCTACATTATAGGCGCCAGCAGTAATTTATAGCCAGTACTCAGCACTTGTGGGACTCATACACTCATTGTGAGCTACACTGTAGGCGCCAGCAGTAATTTATAGCCAGTACTCAGCACTTGTGAAGCTCATACACTCATTGTGAACTACACTGTAGGTGCCAGCTGTAATTTATAGCCAGTACTCAGCACTTGTGGGGCTCTATACATTAATCATATAGCCTTACAGTGTAGGTTGCCAGAGTAATTTATAGCCAGTTACACTCAGCACTTGTGCAGGGCTTTCATATCACTCATTGTGTAGTATACACTGTAGCCGTTTGCTGCAGTAATTTATTTGCCAGTACTATAGCCCAACTTTGTGCCTGGCGCATTCAGTCGCTTTGCAGATTGTAAGCCCTTGTGGACAAGGTTCTTTCTCCCTCTGTACCAGCCTGTCACTAGTTTATGATGTTCATTGTACTTATTTTGTATTATGAATTTAAACCCCTTTTTATATGGATTGCGCCCTGGTATCAATGGTGCCTTAAAATAAATAATAACTGTGGAGCACTTTCTAAAGCTCTGGTCAGCTATGCGGCACTTTCATAAAAATCTACAAAGAATATGACTGGGGAACTGACAAATGAAATGACGACAGGGATGGAGCCCGTTATTGGTGAGTAGATCACTGTGCTGAGTACTAGGCTTATAAAATACTGCTTTGAGACCTGACTTCAGTGTAGCTCAAATCATGAAGTGTTCCTATGAGCCTCACAAGTGCCGAGTACTGGCTATAAATTACATCATTACACATGATGAATGGTGATCGTGATGAAGTGTTCTGGAAATGGTGGTGCACTCTGTTCCGTAATCACCACTGCACTATTTCAGCTTTCTACCGCCTTGTTTTTATTACTGATGTGGGAATTCTGGACCCAGATTTGGCCTCTGTGATGTAAGCCGGGAACCGAGGTTACTGGTGCAATCAGGGCCGGATTTAACTATATGCAGAATAGGCTGGTGGCTATCGCCGGCCTGGGAGAGGAGCAGTTGCTGAAGCTACACATTCCTATCCACCGGGGTGCAGCAATCTGCCCTCTTGCTCTTCTCATTTTTTCCACCTGAATAAGAAAGCCAACAAAGCATGCTATTCTCAAAGTCACTACCATGTCCAGGGGCCAAGTAGGGGTTTCCCCTGCTCCCCTGTGGGCCAGTCCAAGCTTGTACATTATGGACATGTCATGCATAGCTTTACAGTGTTTATCTGCAGAACACCTAGCACCCTCTTGTGACAATGTACATTGATTTGTTGATTTTTTATGGAATCTTTTCGATGATTGTCTTTTGTGATCACTGCCACCACCATGTGAAATTGCTTAGTAAGGGGTACAAAATTTTATTAACCAGATGTAAGGATCAAATACGCAATTCATAGAATTCAAAAATTCAAACTCAATAGATGTTGTACAAAAATTGCGTATATACTGTAGAAACCAGATGTCATAAAAAATACGAAGTTTCGGCGGTTTGCCTTTATCAAGTGACATCAGAAAAAGATTAAAAAATTTCGATTAAAGGGTTTGTTTGCCATGAAGTAAAATTGTCGTGGGAAGCGCTGCAAATGAAACAACAATCATTATCCATTCAATAATGTATTAAAAATTCTGCACTGTTTTTGTTTTGCTGTACCTTTTAGTTATCCTTTGTTTCAGCTCATCACTCCAGGGGATACGAACCAGTGCGCAAGAAGCGTCTCAGATCACTGGGGTCGCAACATGCTCAGACATCTACCTCTCCTCCAGGCAGCTACATGTGTGTTCAAACTCCAAGTGCCGTTCACTACTACCTCCCATCCTTTGTACTCCTTAGTAACTTAGTCAAACAGTGCAAATAAATAAAAAAGAAAACCTCTCACATAAGTGCTGTGCATTGAGAAGAGAAAAAAAAATCAACCCAGTTTTGGTTCCTGCTGGGATTTGTACCTAGGACCCTTGTACTGTGAAGCAATAAAACTTTACCTCTCAGTCACTACTCACAAACTGGCCCTATATACAAGAAAACAGACCTTTTCTTTGTCCGGAGGAGAGAGGGAGAGGCCTGAGTGATGTCAATCATGCTGGGCCATCGATGATATAGCAATTTCAAATCAAATATCACACACGCCCCCTTCTGAGCAAACAGAGTGAAGTGCCTGGGATGTCAGGACTGGATGAAAATAAGATCGCGGCAAAACCCCTTTAAGGAAAAATAGACGAATGTGATAGGACAAACATAAGTGGTAAGAAATGGGAGGAGATAAGGAAGTGTAGATCGAGAAGGCGAGAAGAAGGAGGTGAACCCGGGCAAAAAGTGGAGAGAGGGGACTGTAAAAAGAATAAGTAGGAGAAAGAAAAAGAAGAAAGAAGAAACATATATTAGTGGTGAGGGACCTCCGTGCCTCGGTAATTATCTGCCTTACTGCCCTAGTATACTATCATCACCTAATTGCTCTTTTCCATCTTCCACCCACTAATAACCTAAATCTCCCAGGTGTGTGTAACCATTTACCTATAGATATAAGGATATTGATATACTGTGACAATAACTATGCTTTTAATGTTAATGATTGACTAGGAGTATGATGATTGATTTGATTGATTGATATTCAATGACCAAAAGATGGAAAACAATAGATTGCAGATGTGTGATTGATATACAGATGACGCACAATGTAATTCTGATGACTAGAATGATGATTTGTGATAACAATTGACAACCATGATGAGGATTGATGATGACTAAGACTAATGAAGATGATGACTTTGAACAATGATACATCTGTAGGTTACCACCCATTCCCTACTGAAATAATTGAGTTTTAATTATTTTTCCTTTATAAAACACATTGGTATTTTAATTAAATATCCCCATGATGATGACCCTTCAGATGGGCCCATGCACAATATTGAGGTGCAGGTGCAGTACAGAATTGTGAAATCTTCGGGCCTGGGAAGATGAGAATGATTGTTGATGGCTATTATTAATGACGATGATAACGGTTGATGATGACTGTTGAGGGGATGAACACATGTGATTGATTAATATTCTGATAATGTATGTGGAGTCTTTAATTATTACTCCTTGCCATCAAACCCCCTTAGTAATTGATCAAGTATCTCTAGTACCCTAACCTTCCCCGATTACCAAGCTACGAAATCGTGAGTAAATTTTATAACAACAAACAAACGGAAGAAGCCACCACCACTAAATATGAAGTTATAATATCTTTGCAGACGAAAAAAAAATTTTTATAACATAATTACAATCTGTAATGAGTTTTTGGTGGCTTTATGCTTTCATTATTAAGTATTGACTGCTAATGATATCCCTTAATATCTGTTCATTTTTGTTGCGTCTCTTTGTTTTTTGTTTGTTTATATAGTTCTCGCTCACTTAAGCTTATTGTCTAGTTTTTATGTGTTTTCTTAAGGTATATCGTTTGTCAGCCATTACTTTTAGCATTTAGTTTATATATTAGTAGTCTTGATAGAGGTTCCCTGTGCACAGGGAGGTCGTCACCTTTTACGGCGGGCGGGTTTACTCCCCGTTTGTATTCCGATGTGTATATAATTTTTCACATATCCTTAGCTGCCTTAGGATTCACCGGTACGGTAAGTACCTTGATAATACTAGTTTTGTTCTTTTAATGGTATTATTAAAAGTTATTTTTTGTTCTTTCTTATATTCTTTACCCATAGGCACATTTACCATTTCTCTTATAGTTTATTGTAAATTATTGGTACGCATTCATGTCTGGGCTGTATAATTTACCTCATAGGGTGTCATGCCTCTACCTTGACTATTAAGGATGTATAGTAGTTCTATTGATCAGTATCCACATAATGATCACTCTGCCAATGGGCCCATACACAATATTGTGGTGCAGGTGTCGTACAGAATTGTGAAATCTTGGGGCCCGGGATAATAAGAATGATTTCCAAGCTTTATACAGTACTGTAGAATATATGTGTCACGGTCGGAGGTAGTGGATCACTATGCGACACTGCCATTCGACTGGCGTTAAACCACGCCAGGGAGCGGAATCTAAGTAGGTTTCCCGGTTTTCACAGAGCCACGCTCGCAGGAAGCGGGATGGAACTTGCTGCTGCGGTGAGGACGTCTACAAGTACGCTCCCACTGACTAGTGACTGCTTGCGCGAGGTACGCCGAAGTGTAGCGTGGTTACAGAATCGCTTCATTGGCAGGCTCGTTAGTCGGGGACAGGCAGAGAAGGTCAGGACTGGCGGCAATGGGTTCGCTTGGTCTGTGGACAGGCCAGAAGTCAGGGGCAATGCGGAACTCGCATTCTGTGGTCGAGGAACGGATCAGCAAACGGTACGGTACACGGTAATTCAGGAACAAGTATTATGGAAACGTTTCTCATAAAGGCTAACGGCATCTACAAGATCCGGCGAGGTCCATAGGAAGAGGCTGGCTAAAATAGGGGCATGTTGACCAGGCATAATAAGCAATTACCGGTGCACTGGCACCCTTTAAATTTAACACTAGCCGGCAGTGAGCGCGCCTTAGGGAGCACCGGGGAAGCAGCCGCGCCGTCACTGTGGCGACAAGAGCTGTCAGCAGGAAGTGTGGTCGGGTCAGTAGCCTGTAGGACAGGCAGGGGAACACAGGTGGGGCTGCGGACACGGACCGCTGCTACTGCGACCCTCGGGTACGAGGGTCGCCAGGGGCGTCTGTGAACTTTCATCGCTATGTAGGAATATTAGAGATTTTAAATACATTTTTCTGTTGTGGACTGCCCATCCAGATTATCATAGTCTCCAGATACTCTCCTGCAGTCTCTATTGATGGGTCATTATGTAAAGGTTTCCACTATCACTGCCGGACACAATGGCGCAGTTAAAAAAAGCACAGAGGGCAGGAAAAGCACAGATCTGTTCAGACCTGGCCTTACTCTGGTCTGACGGTCAGGAGCATCCATAATTCATCCGTCACCATCAGAAATATAACTGACCTGCAAATATCCAGCAGTCACTTGGAGTCTGGTGCCACCCACATTGATGTCGGGATACATCCTGCACAGATGGCATCAGATGTGTCCAGGTGAGGTAGTACAAGCTGCATATCTCACTGGCATAGAAAAGACCTTCATTTTCTTTAATATTCCTGCTGATGCTAATAGGTCGGGACATGCTACATACAAAGGGTGGGCATCGCAACAGCAAACAGGAGCCAACATGGTCTGAAAAGAGCAGAATGGATAACAGAGAACCAGTTCACTCACAGCCCATGGAGAAAGCCAAAGAATAGGAAGTGCTGTCATGGGGATAGTGCAACAGAGGAGCATAAACTTTGTAAAACAGCAAATGATCTCCAGCTCCTTTTCCATTAAAAATCTATTATTTTATTATCAAGCATCCGATGCGTTTCGGATGCTAACCATTATTTGGCTGCTTGATGCTGGTCGCTATGGATTTTAAAGAATTGCAATAAAATAATAGATTTTTAATGGAATAGTAGCTGGAGATCATTTGCTGTTTTACAAAGTTTTTAGTGTCCAGGAAGTCCATGGGTTTGCTCCGTGCTCCAAAAAGAGTCAACGCCCTCAATTAAGTGTCTATGGGAGATCACTTGAGTTGCAGCAAAACTTTGTTTGATTGTACAGAGGAACATAAACCGTTTTGTTGCTGGGGTTTGTGGGACATTTTTCCCACTTTTGCCATACAGAAATAAAATATTCTGTGTAAAATAGCACGTTATCCGCTCTTCCCTCGTACCCAGAAATATGCAAAAAAGTAGAGACCCCACACATTATAAACAAGCAATCATCCATTATATACACATACACACACTACACCATTCAGCCATAGCATAAAATCCTGTCTAATATTATTTAGGTCTCATTCATGCCACTAAAACAGAGGTCTTTTTGAAGCACTGGACTCCACAAAACCACTGAAGGTGTCCTGTGGTATTTAGCGTTACACACACGGACAAAATTGTTGGTATGCTTCCATTAAAGAAAGAGAAAAACCCACAATGATCAATGAAACAACTGAAACAGACGAAAAAAATATTATAATAAATGTTAATTTACTGATAATCAACTTATAAAAATTAACATTGCTTTTGAACTGTTTAACCAAAAAATTAAGGAAAAAAGAAAACTAGAAACTGGCCTGGACAAAAAATGATGGTACCCCCTAGAAAAGATTGAAAATAATTGGACCATAAACTAAGGTGTGTCCTGTAATTAGCATCATAGGTGTCTTGAAAATTCTAATTAGTCAGTCTGCCTATTTAAAGGGTGAAAAGTAGTCACTGTGCTGTTTGGTCCATGTTCAGTGTGGTACACACCACGATACCAAAGGAAGATTAAGAGACAGTTATCTCAGGAGATTAGAAAGAAAATTATTGACAAACACGTTAAAGGTAAAGGCTATAAAACCATCTCCAAATACCTTGATGTTCCTGTTACAATATTTACACATATTATTCAGAAGTTAACCTCCCTGGACATGGCTGCAAGAGAAAACTTAAGGATAAATTGAATAGATGGATAATACTAATGATAACCAAAGAGCTCAGAGCAACTTCCAAAGATATTAGAGGTGAACTTCAAAGTCAAGATACATTAGTCTTAGATCGCACCATCTATCGCTGACTGTGCCAAAATGGAAGACAACCAAGAAGGAAACCACTGTTGAAAGCAAATCATAGAAAAGCAAGACTGGAATTTATCAAAATGTATATAGACAAGCTACAAAGCTTCTGGGAGAATGTCCTTTGGACAGATGAAACAAAGCTGGAGCTTTTTGGCAAGTCACATCAGCTCTATCTTCACCGGTGCAAAAATGAAGCAGACAAAGAAAAGACCATTGTACCTAATGTGAAACATGGAAAGGGCTCTGTTCTGCTTTAGGGCTCTCTCGCTGCATTTGGCACAGGGTGTCTTAAATCTGTGCAGGATACAATAAAATCTTAAGACTAGCAAGGCATTCTTCAGCAAAATGTGCTAAACTTCAAATACAACGCTATTTAATGTGCTTCTTCTTTATGACTTTGTTTAAAGTTACTTTTATGCTTATACTATATATTGCTGAGAAAGAAAAATGAAGTAAATATTGAATTGTTGAAATAACTAAAGATCCTTGAAGATTTTGTATAATATGAGCAAAATGTGCTGCCATAGAACGCTTGGACTCAGTTGCAGGTCATGGGTACTTCAACAGGATATAAAACACAGCTAAAACATACAAGAATAGCTAACAGAAAAGCATTGGGCTATTCTGAACTAGCCTTCTCTAAATCCTATTCATCATCTATGGAAGAAGCTGAAATTTGCAGTCTTGAGACAGCCCCTCAGACCTGAGCAGTTTTCTCATGAGGAGTGGGCCATAATACCTGTGGAAAGGTGCAGAAGTCTCATTGAGAATTACAGAAATTGTTTGTTTGCGATGATTGCCTCTAAAAGTTGTGCAACAAAATATTAAGTTAAGAATAATATCATTTTTGTCCAGGCCAGTTTCATAAGTTTGTTTTTTTTCTTTTTTTTTGGTTGAACCACAATTCAGAAGCAATGTCTGATTTTCATTAGTTGATTTTTAAAAAGTTTAAATTTATTATTACTTTTGTCAGTTTCAAGTTACTTCGGTGACCATGGTGGGTTTTTCATTCTTGAACAGAAGGGTACCAACAATTTTGTCCACGTGTGTAAAACATTAGCAGCAGATACTTTAAAGGTAACCAATCGGGTGGTTTTTTTTGCTACCGCATCTGGGAACAGAATGTGATAAAGGAGAGAAGCTGAGCCCTGTGATATATAGGTTTATATGATTTGAAGTAGACACGATTCCACAGAAGAGGTTTTGACAATGTTTTTGAGACGAAGTTTTGAAGCTCTCCAATAATTCCTATTGGGATTTTCAGCATTGGCAATTCTGCAAGAATTGACATGACACTTCTTTTCCAGCGCCCAGAACAGTGTCCAAAGAAGCACGGAAAACGTGTGACAAAACCACGTCCAAAAACGCGTAGTGTAAACTACAATGCGGTTTTACATAGGAATCAATGAAAATGAACTGGGGTGTTTGGAAAGCTTTTTGGATGCTGTTTTGGCCGCGGAAATGCTCTGAAAACAGCGTCCAAATCAGCTATGTGAGCATACCCTAAGAAACATAGAAAAAAAATCTGAAAGAGAAAGAACTGCTTAGACCCGACCACTTTCAGTGATTGACCGTTTTCTCCGTACACACACTGAAACAGGGAAAACTAGCATTCTCTGTAAGTGGGCGGGTCTAAGCAGGACTCTCTCTGTCTATGATAGGAGTCCTCATTGTTTTCTCTGCTTTTGACTCAGAAATCCTATTCCAAATCATATAAACCTATATATAACAGAGCTCAGCTTCTCTTTCTCTATCATAAAACCCTATATATCATAGAGCCCAGCTCCTCTCCTCTATCATATAACCCTATATATCACAGAGCTCAGCTTCTCTCCCTCTATCATATAACCCTATATATCACAGAGCTCAGCTCCTCTATCATATAACCCTATATATCACAGAGCTCAGCTCCTCTCCTCTCCTCTATCATATAACCCTATATATCACAGAGCTCAGCTTCTCGTTCTCTATTAAATACTGCCCTCGAAATAGAGGAGCCTAAACCACCTGACAGGTTCACTTTAAGTCCTGTAAAGCGTGAGGTGAGGCTTCCATGGATTAGACTTCCTTTTTTCAGCACATACCACAAATGCTTATTTTGATTAAGATCTGGAGAACTCTTTGTCTTGTTCTCTAACCATTTCTTAACAATATTTGTAGCAAGGCAGGTACATTATCCTGCAGAAAGAAGTCACTACTCTAGGGAATACTGTTACCATTAAGGTGTTTATTTGCCTGTAACAATGCTTGAGTGGATGGCACGTATCAAAATAAGGCCTTTTCACATCATCGTTTTGAGACCACATTGGACTACAGTTGATAGGCTACAACTTATCCCACTGTATAGGCATGAAGAGTGTTAAATTACAATTAGGCTTCCTTTGAAAAATATATATATGTATATTTTTTTTATTGTATAGTAAAGGGGTTTTGCCACAAAGTAAAATTGACGTGGGAAGTTTGAAAATTAAAATATAAACATTTCACCATTCATCATTATTAAAAATTCTGCACCGTTTTGTTTTTAGCTGCTCCTTTAGTGATCCATTGTTTACAGCTCGCCTCCAGGGATACGACCAGGCTGAGAGCTCCTCATTTCCCGGTCGCACATGCCCCAAGACATCACTTCTCCTCTCAGGGAACTACTGAGTTTTTCAAACATTTTATATAGATAACATATATATATATACATTATATATATTATAAAATATATATATTAAATATTTTAAGGCCGCCAACTGGGAAGGTCTACAAGGGAGTATATATCCCAGCCAGGTTCTGGACATAATGTCTGGGGAGTCCAGGACGCCCTGCCACCAAGATAAGGAGCCTTGGTGGAGTGAAAGGCCGTTGTTTTAAAAAGGTGTCGACAGTACAAACTGTCGACCTAATTTTAATCTATCTGTTAGTATGGCTACCAGCCATTCCTGGGTCGGCCTTTCATTGGGAGTAAGCATAGAGCAAGGTGGGTGCTTACTCCCCATGGCTCCACTCCGGATTTTCCTGGCTGTATAAAAGGTCAGCAGGTAAGCTGACTGGGCGTCGGCTGTACCTCCAGTCTACCTTCTGGGCTGGAGGTGTTCACAATGGTGGAAGCAAGTGTCGGACCAACAAGGTGCTAGTGCGGGAACTACACCATTATTAGTAAGTGCTCAGACGAGCAAGTATTTGGTTTATGTTTATCTGTGCATGTATTGCCATCCGTTTTTGTTCTGCTTATGCAATAAAATCCACGAAGCCAAGGAACCGTTTATACCTGACTTCTGCCTCTGTCTCATGCCTGAGCTGTGCAGATCCCAGAGCTGTGCAAGCTTACAATATATATATATACATACTGTATATATGTATATATATATATATTTAGATATATATACATATATGTATATATATATACATACATATGTATGTTATATATATATATATATATAATATTTTTATATATAATATATATATATATTCACATGTAATAATTTCAGGATGAACATAAAATTTCTTACATTTTTTTTTAACTGAACTAAATGAGGCCATCTCCTAAATTAGCTTAATTGCAAAATTCACAACAGGCACTTGATCCCTGAATCGCTCAATACATTTTCAAGAATGTTTGTGTTTATCTTGAGATTTCAATCAAAAGTCAAATATCCTTAACTTTTTGTGAGCAGTGTAAATATATACACACTGATTTATTTATATATTTCAGCCTATCACTATATCTATCAATCCCACTTATGTTTCACCACTGACAGCAGATGTGATAGCTTTGTGCATTTTCTGTACACCAAGTAGAAGGAGGTCAACATCAGAGTTGTTGCATCCATAAGGAGGGATAATCAAACTAATACAGAGGTCTGTTGCTGTACAGGATGAGTGAGCCAAAGCATATATAGTGATCCATGCAACTTTGCATGCCACTAAACGTAAGGCTGTTCACACGTTAGGTACTAAAAGTCTGAGATTTAGAATCTCCAGATTTTACATGTAAGATGTGTTTTCGCTCTGATTCGATCAATTAACTCCATGTACTTCCCTCTGATTCCCCCACAGGCATCCGAAGAGGGATCTCACTCAACAATAAACAGTTCATTCATGACAATGCCATGGATTTTTATAGTGTGAACTACAATGAGAATTTGCCATTCAAATGAATGGTCATCGGTTTGCACAAGGATTTTGACAAGGAAATCAAATGGATCCCGTTTAACCCTTAAGACCTTGTGTGACAAACTTTAGTGCATAAAGTGTGAATTGCCAAAAACGTAATCCATTCAAAAGGAGGACACATCAATCTTTGAAATAACTCTTACGTAATTGTGTGGACAAACAGTGACTCGTTACAAAGAGTGCCATTGTTGTAGTAGCTGGCAATAATACAAGGAAACTGGCGGATTAGAGACAGCAATAAGGACTGGCAAATTAGAGACAGCAATAAGGACAGGCCGATTTGAGGCAGCAATAAGGACTGGCCGATGAGAGGCAGCACTACGGACTGGCGGATTGGAGGCAGCAATAAGGATGGCGGATTAGAGGCAGCAATAGGGACTGGCCATTGAGCAGCAATAATGACTGGCCATAGAGGCAGCAATAATGACTGGCGGATTAGAGCAGCAATAAGGACTGGCCAATTAGAGGCAGCAATAAGGACTGGCCGATTAGAGACAGCAATAAGGACTGTGGGATTGGAGGCATCAATAAGGACTGGCCGATTAGAGGCAGCAATAAGGACTGGCCGATTTGAGGCAGCAGTAAAGACTGGTCGATTAGAGGCAGCAATAAGGACTGGCCTAATAGAGGCAGCAATTAGGACTGGCGGATTGGAGGCAGCAATAAGGACTGGCCGATTAGAGGTAGCAATAAGGACTGGCCGATTAGAGGTAGCAATAAGGACTGGCCAATTAGAGGCAGCAATAAGGACTGGCGGATTAGAGGCAGCAATAAGGACTGGCCGATTAGAGGCAGCAATAAGGACTGGCCGATTAGAGGCAGCAATAAGGACTGGCCGATTAGAGGCAGCAATAAGGACTGGCCGATTAGAGACAGCAATAAGGACTGGTGGATTGGAGGCATCAATAAGGACTGGCCGATTAGAGGTAGCAATAAGGACTGGCCGATTAGAGGTAGCAATAAGGACTGGCCAATCATAGGCAGCAATAAGGACTGGCGGATTAGAGGCAGCAATAAGGACTGGCGGATTGGAGGCAGCAATAAGGACTGGCGGATTAGAGGTAGCAATGAGGACTGGCAGATGAGAGGCAGCAATAAGGACTGGCGGATTAGTGACAGCAATAAGGAACTGGCGATTAGAGGCAGCAATAAGGACTGGCGGATTAGAGGCAGCAATAAGGACTGGCGATTAGAGGCAGCAATAAGGACTGGCGATTAGAGGTAGCAATAAGGACTGGCGATTAGAGGCAGCAATAAGGACTGGCCAAATAGAGGGAGCAATAGGACTGGCCGATTAAAGGCAGCAATAAGGACTGGCGGATTGGAGGCAGCAATAAGGACTGGCCTATTAGAGGCAGCAATAAGGACTGGCCGATTAGAGGCAGCAATGAGACTGGCGTTTTGAGGGCAGCAATAAGGACTGGCCGATTAGAGGTAGCAATAAGGACTGGCGGATTAGAGGCAGCAATAAGGACTGGCGGATTAGAGGCAGCAATAAGGACTGGCCGATTAGAGGCAGCAATAAGGACTGGCGGATTAGAGGCAGCAATAAGGACTGGCCGATTAGAGGCAGCAATAAGGACTGGCGGATTAGATGCAGCAATAAGGACTGGCGGATTAGAAGCAGCAATAAGTACTGGCCGATTAGAGGCAGCAATAAGGACTGGCCGATTAGAGGCAGCAATAAGGACTGGCCGATTAGAGGCAGCAATAAGGACTGGCCGATTAGAGGCAGCAATAAGGACTGGCCGATTAGAGGCAGCAATAAGGACTGGCCGATTAGAGGCAGCAATAAGGACTGGCGGTTTGGAGGCAGCAGTAAGGACTGGCCAATTAGAGGTAGCAATAAGGACTGGCGGATTAGAGGCAGCAATAAGGACTGGCTGATTAGAGGTAGCAATAAGGACTGGCCGATTAGAGGTAGCAATAAGGACTGGCCGATTAGAGGTAGCAATAAGGACTGGCGGATTAGAGGTAGCAATAAGGACTGGCGGATTAGAGGCAGCAATAAGGACTGGCCGATTAGAGGCAGCAATAAGGACTGGCCGATTAGAGGCAGCAATAAGGACTGGCCGATTAGAGGTAGCAATAAGGACTGGCCGATTAGAGGCAGCAATAAGGACTGGCCGATTAGAGGCAGCAATAAGGACTGGCCGATTAGAGGCAGCAATAAGGACTGGCGGATTAGAGGCAGCAATAAGGACTGGCCGATTAGAGGCAGCAATAAGGACTGGCGGATTAGAGGTAGCAATGAGGACTGGCAGATTAGAGGCAGCAATAAGGACTGGCGGATTAGAGGCAGCAATAAGGACTGGCAAATTAGAGGCAGCAATAAGGACTGGCCGATTAGAGGCAGCAATGAGGACTGGCAGATTAGAGGCAGCAATAAGGACTGGCGGATTGGAGGCAGCAATAAGGACTGGCCGATAAGAGGCAGCAATGAGGACTGGCGGATTAGAGGCAGCAATGAGGACTGGCAGATTAGAGGCAGCAATAAGGACTGGCGGATTAGAGGTATCAATGAGGACTGGCAGATTAGAGGCAGCAATAAGGACTGGCGGATTAGAGGCAGCAATAAGGACTGGCCGATAAGAGGCAGCAATAAGGACTGGCCGATAAGAGGCAGCAATAAGGACTGGCTGAGACAGGAACACATCTTAAAGTATTTGATTGTACCTATTCTCCCAACCAGATAATTTACTAAGAACATGACTTCTCCCAACCAGAGCATCTACCATGGAAAGCACTTCTCAGAAACAGAACTTCTATTGAGGGCATCACTACTTCTATTGAGGACATCATTGCCTCTAACCAAAAGATGTACTGATAAAACCACTCTTTATAACTCAGTTATAAGAACATTACCAACCAAAATATCTCATGAGGACATTACTTCTAATAAGCAGAGTTTCTACTGAGAAGATAATTTCTTCTTACCAGAAAATCTACTGAGGATGTAATTTATTATAAATAAAACATCTACTGATAACATCACTTCTCATCACCAGAACCTATGGAGGAAATCACTTCTCCCAAACAAAACATCTGCTGAGGACATAACTGTTTTACTGAGGACATCACTGATGGTGGCCAGAGCTTTTACTGTACTGAGCACACTCCTTCCACCCAGAACATCTACGGAGCACATCACTTCTCTGATCAGATCATCTGGTCATGATCCTGGATTTTAAAAAATATTAAGTTCAAAAGTTTTATTGGATACTAAAGAGAATGGACTTGTTATCAGATGCATGCATGACCCTCATTACCTCTACGACACTACTCCCAACATTCCCTAGTCAGCCACTGATCTTATTGCTGATTTTATGTTTTTTTATTTTATTTTATGATTTCATGTATGAACGTTGGCGCTGACAGGTCCGTTCTAAATCGCTGTAAGGTAGTGTAGAATGTACCAGAATGTATGAACCTGTTCTTCTGCAGGTCATGCATACAGGCGCAGTATAGTGCCAATATGACATGTCTGGCTCAGAGAAGGGGAACATCTCTCCTTATGGAGAGCACCAGTTAAGGTGTGTAGTGTTTTGATTGCCTTTTAGCCCACTACTAAGCATCTGCATATCACAAGGGATTATGGAAAAGTAGCTGGAAAGCTCACTGCGCCCTCTATAGGTTGTAACAAATCCTCAATTTACATCTGATTCACTGAATCTTTGAGAAGCAAAAAGGAATATTAGTCAAGCCAATATCGCTCGTCTACATACGACCGTTTCGGGGTTTTGCCCCTCATCAGTGTAGAGCAGAGCGATACTGGCTTGACTTGGTGGGAGGAATGAGGGGGCTGAGAAAAGGGGGAACATCTCTCCTTATGGAGAGCACCATTAAGGGTGTGTAATGTTTTGATTGCCTTTTAGCCCACTATTTAAGCATCTGCATATCACAAGGCAGTATGGGAAAGGAGCTGGAACCCTCACTGCCCCTCTATTGGTTGTAACAAATCCTCAATTTACTTCTGATTCACTAATCTTTGAGAAGCAAAAAGGAATATTAGTCAAGCCAATATCGCTCGTCTACATAACGACCGTTTCGGTTTTGCCCTCATCAGTGTGAAGCAAGCGATACTGGCTTGACAGAGTGGGAGGCAAGGGAGTGGCTAAAGAGAAGGGGAACATCTCTCCTTATGGAGAGCACCAGTTAAGGTGTGTAGTATTTTGATTGCCTTTTTAGCCCACTACTAAGCATCTGCATATCACAAGGCAGTATGGGAAAGGAGCTGGGAAGCTCACTGTGTCCTCTATTGGTTGTAACAAATCCTCAATTAGGATCCTCTTTAACCTGATCTGGCTGTTCTAGCTGTTCTACACCTAGATTTGGCATCAAGGAATCATACGTGTCTACTTCTAAGAATGTGGTGCGATACGCACCTAATCAATAAGAACTGTTGCGCTTGCGCTTATCGCGCCAAAGTTTAGAATGTGACTGTTCATACAACTGTAGAACAGATCTACTACAGCTTTTTGATGCCAGAAAACTGGCACAAATCCATTCTTACATGTCACCCTTAGTTTTCTTTTCACCTTAGTGAGAATCTGCTGACTGACTGCTGGGACCTGATGAAGGCAGAACATCTATCCAGACTTGCTTATGCACAGTGTCATTTACAAGACTCATCTCTGTATGACAAGTTCACAAGTACTACTATCACCCTGTAACAGGGTTGTATCTTAGCAACATTAATTCCCATAGGGGGTACTATTATATATAAAAAATATAACTACAGTAATAATGCACAACTGTGTACAAGAATACAAATACTATAATACTACCCCCTATTTACAAGAAAATACCTACTATAATATTGACCCGATATACGAGAATATATTTACTAAACTACTGCCTCATGTACAATAATACAGTATAACTGCTAGAATACTGCCTTCTATGAACAAGAGTATATTAGGTTTTTTCTTGTAAATAGGTATTATTATGTATGTACATAGAGGGTAGTGTTATAGTAATTATATTCTTGTACCCAATTATGCCTTAGAGCATTTATATATTTTAGTACATAGGGGCGGTATTATAATAGTTATAGTCTTGTACATGGGGCAATATTATAGTAGTTATTTTCTTTGGTCCACAAGTTGATGTATTATAAGTATATGAAGAATAATAATGTAACCTTTTATTGGTTAACCATACAGTAAACTGCCTTGTAAGAGGGCATCTGCACATTCGTTAATACTTTATAAACCATTTTCATACTTATTCCTCACATGATGTTATCATGAACTACAAGGCTCTCCACTATGTTTCCCCTACAAACATCTCTGCCTTAATTTCTAGATACCTCCATGCAACCTTTGCTCCTCACAGGACCTTCTTCTCTGCTCTCCCCGTATCAGATCCTCACACAACCGTCTCCAAGATTTCTCTCGTGCTTCCCCCATACTCTGGAATTCACTGCCCCAACACATACTATCCTCTACATTCACAAGCCTCAAAAGCAACCAAAAAACAGATCTCTTAAGGAGCCTATAACCTACAATACCCCCGCTGCCCCTACACCACCCCACAAACATGTCTGCCCCTCACCTTCTGACTCTTTCCTTCTCCCTTGTAGATTGTAAGCCTTCACGAGCAGGGTCCTCTCTCCCTCTGCACCAGTTGTTAGTAAATTATTGTGCCTACCTTATGTATGTAACCCCCCTTGACTGTACAGCACTCTGGAATTAATGGCGCTTTAAAATAATAATAATAATCATAATAATCATACTTTACATGCCTCATACAGGCGTAATTTCTCATGATGTTCTCATGACCTACAAGGCTCTCCAGTACCTTTCTATGCCTTAATCTCCAGTCAGCTCCCCACACCCAATCTCCGCTGCTCACGGGACCTTCCTCTCTGCTCTCCTCTTTTCAGCTCCTCACACAACCGTCTCCAAGACTTCTCCTGTGCTTCCCCCACACTCTGGAACTCACTGCCCCAACACCTCAGATTCTCCTCCATTTTCATTAGTCTCAAAAGCAACCTGAAAACCCATCTCAGGATTGCCTATAACCAACAATAACCCCAGTGTCTCTACACCACCCCACAAACATGTCTCTTCCTCACCGTCTGTATCTTTCCTCCTCCCTTGTAGATTGTAAGCCTTCGTGGGCAGTGTCCTCTCTCCTTCTGTACCAGTTCCTATGTTATGTATATAACCCCCCCTTGAATGTACAGCGCCCTGGAATTAATGCTGCTTAATAATAATAATAATCATACTTTACATGCCTCATACAGGCTTTATTCCTCATATGTTCTTATCATACTTTACGTACTTCATACAAACATTATACTCTATTTTTTTTAAACACAAAGGTATTTAATATCTAATAGAAGACAAGAAAGAAAGTAGAAGAATGTCTATTGCTGCAAGCTTTTTCCCACATTGCCTTGATTTTCCTCTGCCGCATCCTGCACTCTGGAACACATAGTATATAGGGGTTGAAGAGGATTAAAGTAACATCTACCTCTTGCTCTTTATCATATATTGGTATCATCATGTGATCAAAATTCCCGGCCTCAAACATAAAATCCAATGTAATTGTCCTGACAGAGGTATGGCAGGGTGATGTCGCCTTCTGTTTTCCCTTGCCCGTGGCACTGTTGCTTTGTCACCCTGAGCCCTCGCCCTGTAAAGAACCGGTCAAAATGTATTACATCACATGGCGCTGTCTGACACCTCCCTAGGCTTACATGTAGAGCTCTGCTCTGGGGGTGCAAGGACACTGCTGAATGTGTTCATGTCACTATATACATTTTTCAAAGAAGCCTATGTGACCAGACCCTGGTGACAGATGATAAATACCTGTCATGGGGCACCGGTTCAATACTAACAACATAAACCACAAAACTGAAGAGCAGCCATGAGCATGTGGGATGCAGCAGGATGCACTGTCCCCGGGAATGTGAAACAATGGAGAAGTATACCATATGATCATATGGGTAGCAGAAGCCAAGACCCTAAATATACAGAACGTGACCATTAGAGAAAGGTTGTGCACGTCTTATCTATATGAGCAGCGTCAAGATGAGATCACATCTGTTCAGGAAGAGCATTAAGGGGAATCTGTCGCAATTTTTTTTTTTTACTTATTAAATCAAGCCCCTGATCCATATTCTTTTCCTCTTAGCCGTTTTTATTTCCTGATTGTAGATTTCTCAATTTGGCCATCTATCTACGATTGTGGGGAAGACATTCTTGCTTGCACTGCTTTAACAGCAGTCAGAGAGATACTTTACAGCAGCTTCATGCACATAGGAGCCTTAAGACTGATTCTGTCCCATAGACTTCTATAGGAGAGTTTCTAGTCATGCTGTGTGACCTGGGAAGAAATCATTGTGCAGGGAGGTGAGAGGGGGAGCTGTGACTATCTCCTCTTGTGACTGGTGGATTCTGTGTTATCTATACACATCGGTGTATCCTTTCAGTTTGACCTTGCTTTTACTGATAATGAGCAGACACTGAAAATCTCCCTCTACAGAACAGGATGTGTCAGACTATTATTAGGTTTAGAGGCCAAAGTGAAAACTGCAGGACTTAAGAATCAATAGCAAATACTGAAAGTGTTATGGAAAATTTGAAAAAACATAACCAAAAATTCCTAAAAAATGTGTTTAACATAAAAATGTGAGTTAAACAATAAATCATTTTTTGATGACACATTCCCTTTAAGGAAAGACCAAAGATTACTTAAGAGCAACTGAGACACAGCAGGACTTCTGGATGAATGTGCTCTGTGAAGAAGGGGTAGAAGTATGTGGCCACAGCACCAGAAGACGTGACACTAACGGACATCACCTAACTAGAAAACATAATGACTGCAATGTAAAGCATGGTGGAAGAGAGCGAGTCATGTGATCACACGACCAGAAAAACCTGATACTCACAGTGTAAAGTATTGTGATGGAGATGTGCTGGTTTAATGCTGTGCAGCTCGACATCATAAAATTCACTATAAATTCATTCAAGTGGAATGTGACACCATATGTCAGTAGACATTGGGCCTTTATATATAACAGTAATCCTCATTATCCCAGTAATTCTACCAATGAATGGCTAAGGAAAAGAAATGGAAGCTTTCTGAATGTCCCAGTCTGTATGTGAATCCCATAGAGATGCTGAGAGGAGGGTGTCTAACTTGTCATGCAAGCAAGAAATATACACTACTCACAAGGATATTTGGCTTTCGGTTGAAATTTCAGGATGAACATGAAAATTTCTTGAAATTTTTTTAAAATAAACTAAGGCCATCTCCTAACTTTATAATGCACATGTTCAGCTGTTCAATGTTTCAGTACTTTGTGCATAACTTGCTGATCTTTAACAAGGAGCTTAATAGCAAAATTCACAACAGGTGTTTGATCCCTGAATCGCCCAATAAAAAAAGGGATCAATTTGAATTGGGATTTAAACAGTTCTCATCATGCTGTTCACATTTGGACATCATGAGACCAAGACAACACCTTACAATTGATCAACGGCACCTCGTCATTGTGAGGCTTCAAACAGGATGCTCTCAGACAAAAGTGGCCACTGAGCTTAGAGTGTTACCGAGTGTCATCAGCAGGTAGCAACAGAGATACAGAGAGACTGGAAGAGTCACAGAAAGGCAAAAAGGTGGACGTCCTTTGGTTACGTAACACACTGATGACTTCATTGTAAACAATACCCTGCGGAACCTGATGAGATGCCACACTACTCCAGGCATGTTTAAGGTAAGTGAAAGGCAACCAAGGGTCATGTCAGACCATTTGTAACCAGTGTGGTCTGTGTGCTAGAAGACCTGACCACACCACCAGGCACAGGCATCATCATCTTGCATGGGCCAGGGAGCATCTACGCTGGACAAGTGATCAATGGTCCTCAGTGCAGTTCAATGATTAAAGTCAATTCACTCTGAGCAGATATAATGGGCGCCAACGATGCTGCAGACATCAAGGAGAGCTCTATGCATCAGCCAGGTCAGGTACCGGTCAGGTATCCTTACCGGTTGTCCAGCACTCAGGCCACGCTGGTGTAAACAGTTACGAATGTTCTGATGTGACACTTGGTTGCCTCTCACCTCCCTTGAAACCTGATGATACTCTGTGTCATTCTAAGTTCAGTGGCCACTTCTGTCTGAGAACATCGTGCTTGAATCCTCGCAATGGCGAGGTACTCTTGATCAATTGTGAGGCGTTGCCTTGGTCTCATGATGTCAAAATATGAACAGCATGCTGAGGAGGACTCATCAAATTGATCCCCTAAGTTTACTGGGCAATTCAGGGATCAAACATCTATTGTGAATTTTGCCATTAAGCTCCTTGTTAGAGATCAGTAAGTTTGACATGTACATTCTAAAATTAAGAGATGGTCTCATTTATTTAAAAAAAAATCAAGAAATTGTATATATAAATATCTTTCTCTTTAGCAGAAAATGCCAGATCAATAAGTGTCCTTTTGGTTGATCCCCAGTAGATATTACTTAAAATTGTTTGTTTTTGGCATAAAATGGGGGATATTTTTCTTCCTCCACTGCAAGTGTCCTTAGCTAGGTGATATTTGAGGGTTTGTTGCTTGATGGCAAGTTACCCATCCTACCCTCAACATCTCTATGGGATATATACGGTATTTGTTTTTTGTCTTTTCCATCATCATTATACTTGTGAGAAGCAAATACTAAGATGTCCGAATGCATAAACGCTACACATGGGGATCACTTGTTTTTTTTAGATGTTTTATTATATTTTTCTGACATGATTATGTAGGTGGTTCTTTCTTCTGAGCTTCCTTTACAACAGCCACAAGGACAGAAGGAACCTCAGTCACAGCATGACACTACAAGGCAGATTGATCTATTAAGGTACATTTTGACTAGACAGTCTTAAAATGCGCCAGATATGTCATAGTATTGATATATCTGGTGCATGTTTAGACTATCTAGTCCAGATGTGTCAAACTCAGGGTCCAGCATCTAAATGCAGCCCACCATTTCATTTTAGGTGGCCCCCGCGATTATTAGACACAGCGAACAGGGATGGACAAGGTCCGGACGCAGAAGGACTGGTTCTCCACTTTCCCTGGAGGACGCAGCAAGTACAAGGCCAAGATGGTGGCAGCAACCCAGTGAGCAGGCACCATCTTGAATTTTGAGCTCTGCCGCGCATCTCTTGTTAAACACTAATCACAGGGGACCTAAAACAGCAATAGGGATTAATTCCAGATACAATACACAAATGTGCCACAGGCACCCTTAACACTTCTGCTGATTCAACTAAATATTAGTTAATAACTCAGTTTTATTTAAATTCTCTTTAAAACTGTCTGAAATAATTAAAAATTACTCTCGTGCAATCCCTTATAGGTCATTAATTTTCTATTATTCACTAATTGCTCAATATGATCTAATTATTATGATCTAATAATTCTATTCACTGCATCTGTTTAATTGCTAGGAATATACACAGGAAGTATTAAAGGTAGAAACCTAGCCCTGTCACGCATCTCCACACCAATTTGTTGAGCAACTAACAGATGGTGGCACAGTGCTACTAGCCCATCCAGGCACCTTAGCCAACCTTCAACGGCCATCGAAGGCGACCATAATGATGATGTCAGTGAAAAGGCGTTTGATACCTTTTGTCCAGTCTAAAACCATTTACTAGTTGACTTCGTTTATGGCACTAACTGCGACAAAGTTCTGCTTCCCTGTAGTGCTCTATACTTTTCTAAGCCTGGCAAGTTTGGTGTCTCCTTGAGGGCTGCAAGGTCTCTTACATTGGTGGCAGCAGTGCGCTGTAAGTTAATGACATGCCACCGGTCTTCAATGAGACCCATAGCGTTCTGATGTTGGTATCAGGATTGTGCCAGTATCAGGATTGTGATTGTACAGTCAGTGCATCGAAACGCCACCTGCCTGTATCGCCCATTTTCTAAAGCAAAGATTAAGGGCATGTCGCCAAGGCAAGGGTTTTTGGTCGGTTTTTCAGATGGTTTGCAGTTTCAGAAACCGTCTGAAAACCTGCAAGCAGCGCTCTCCCATAGACTTTAATAGAAAAGCCGTTCAGCTGTCCCCAATGAACAGATTTTCCGTCGGTCGGTTTTTCACAACGCTGGCAGTCCAAAAAACTTAAAACATGTTCATTCTTCCGCCCGGTTTCCAGACGGAAAATTAACATTGGAGTCAATGTAAACCGCTCAGAAAGTGAGTGAGCGGTTTTTGTCCAGGTTTTTGGCGCGGGAATTGGGCAGTTCTAGGTTTTTGCAAAAAAAAGTGAAGAATGATCCCACCTATAGTGGGTGGGTTTATACAGCTACTTTTGTACTTTTTATAACACAGGAAGGTCCTGCAAACCATTTCCTGTTTCTGATGGAAGAGGACTCATACTTGTTACCATAGTTGTCTAATAGTGGAGAAACTCATTTTATATTATTTTTTAAAAAAGAGCTTGGAGCGCACACAATCAATGTCTTGCTGATACAAGTCCAAGATGGCCACTGGAATCTCAGGGAGTGACCACCGGGTGGAGATAAAAGAAAATCACATGGTTTTTTGCTCCAATCAGGAATACTTCTGCACTCAGAAGACCAAAAACCACTGAAAAAACCTGGACAAAATTAGTGACAAAAACCATTCAAAAAAACAAAACCGACTGGTTTTTGTGTCAAGAACAGTCCAAAAACCAATTGTAATGAACAGTTCTGCTGAGGTCAAAACCGAGTTGTTTTGTCCTATCAGCGCACCCTAACAGGACCAGGCACATAACGTGAGGTAAGACAACCCCTTTAATTATCCCCATACTATCTTGACTTTTAAAGGATATTGTAGTGGGCATATTCTGCACATGTACAGAGCTCAATATGCAGGAATGACAGGAAGGATGAGTAGCTGAATTATCCCCATAACATCATGACTTTTAAAGGGGATTTGCCAAGACGGCACTTACCTAGCTCCTGCCTAGCTCCTGTCAGCACTAGAGAAAGATGTAAACAAATCACGCTGAGTCATGAAGCTGCAGGGGAGAGAGGGTGGGGGCGAGTGAGGAATCCAAGGGAGCGTCTCAAAACTTAAGTGAAATAATAAACAGTACAAGAGTGGATTCTCAATACAGCAAGACAGCCTCAGACTGCACTGTCTACCCGGTGCCTTAAAAGCTCATTCATTCTGCCTGTCATCAGATAAGAAGTGTTTCACGCAAGCACGGCTTTTCAGCTCCTGGGTCGTGACTAGAGAAAGCATTGAGGTAACCAAGGGGGATTGAGAAATGCTGTAGCTCTCAGAGTTTTCACTTTTTGTAATCACATATATTTAGAAAAGTGATTAAATACCCATTTTGGAGGTTCCCATGTCAACATTACATGGTGGCAAAACCCCTTTAAGGAAAATTGTAGTGTCATGTACATAGATTACTGTGCAGGGATAGTTGGAAGAATAAGGAGCTGAGCTGTTCCAAATAAATTATTTCTAAGGGAGACCATTGAGAACATACTGTGTTATGTGCAGAGGAGAGGAGGAAAGATGATGAGCTGAAATAACCAGATAAGATCTTGACTTCTAAGAGAGAGTGTTGTGAGCATACTCTGTGTCATTTTCAGAGGTATCTATGCAGGGAGATGTTGAAGAGTGATGAACTGAACTATCCCTAAAATATAATGACTTTTAAGGTAGAGAGTAGTGTGCATACTCTGTAATTTGCAGAGGTCACTATACAGGGATAGCAGGAAGGATGAGGAACTCAGCTTTCCACATTATATAATAACTTCTAAGGGAGACTGCAGTAAACATAGTGTGTCATGTATGGGGATCACTATGCAGGGAGAGGAGGAATGATGAGGAGCTGATCTGTCCCCATTATATAACAACGTCTATGGGAGATTGAAGTGAGAATACTCTGTGTCATGTAAATAGGTCACTGCATGGAGAGGGGTAAGGATGCATAGATGGACTGGCCTCATTATATACTGACTTCTTAGGAAGACTAATGAGCATACTCTGTGTCGTGCAGAAGGAGGAGAAAGAAAGAGGAGCTAAGCTGTCTCCACTATATAATGACTTTTAAGGGTGATTGAGGTAAGCATGCTACTGTATGTGTCATGTATATAAGTCACTATGCAGGGGGAGGAGAAAGGAAGAGGAGCTATGCAGCCTCCACTATATAATGACTTCTAAGGGTGATTGAGGTAAGCAAGCTGTGTCATGTATATAGGTCACTGTGCAGGGAGAGCAGTGAGAAGGAGCTGAACTGTCTCTATTATATAAGGAATTTTAAAGGGGTTGTCTCACTACATTGATTCATCTTACCTCAGTCCTAGTTTCTTGGTTTCACTTTAAATTCAAGTGCGTGTTTACTGGCTTCTACTAGGCTGCCGTAGAAGCCAGGTCTGTAGCTTTAGCAACCAGTGCAGGCAGCCTATCAAGATAGATCAAACAGGTCTGTAGCGATAGCAACCTGAGGAGCTGATGCAGCCCATACAAGGGGGATATCTAGGAATAGGTAGGACACTGTTAATGGACATATATTGCAAAGTGACTTGTTTTTGCAAGATCTTTAACATAAAAAGCAATCCTTGTAGTGAGACAACCCCTTTAAGGGAGATTGTAGTGAACATACTCTGTATCTACAGAGGTCACTGCATGGAGAGGAGGAAGGATGAGGGGCTAAGCTGTCCCTATTATATAACTCCTAAGGCCTACCTTGGGCAGAGGTCAATATGCAGGGAGGGAAATAAGGTCAGCTGTAGCCATCAATTTTTATGGAAAATAAACTTTTATTTGTCTATACAACAAGAATAGAAGTGACAGTATACAGTCAAAAAACTGAGAATTACAAATATACCCAAGCAGTACAATCAGAACATAGCCATCCAAAAAAGGTAGCACAGTACTGGTAACAGGTGTACAATAACGGTCACACATGTGTCTCTACCACCTTTAACAGGAATCAAGAATCTGATTTTCCTATATAGTGAAATGTAAAATGTTATATTAGTAAACCAGCAAAATGATATCAGTCTATAGAAATGTAATGAAGGACATATACAGGCTGGCTGGTCACTTGTAACTTCATATAACTTTCTAAAAAAAATTCTCAAACAGGGACAACCTCCATGCAAGATCCTGTAGAAGCTTTTGACAAAGTCTGGTCTTTTGGGGGTTCTGGGGGAACCATGCATTATGCTAAGACATTAAGGGTGTACTGGATGTTCTTTCCCCTCCGCCCTTCCTTTTTTGTCATGTCTATGTCTTTATATAGCTTTGCTTTTTCAGTATTATTGGTATAAATGAATATTGCGACTTTATTGCTATTTTAGGTCGTAATTTTACAATTGTCATCTTGTTCTCGGATGTGTTTTCAAATGTGAATATGTTGATTGAAGATATGTTTCTCTATATTAATAAATTCGAATTTTTTTGAACTGTTTTTATTTTGCTGTATTTGTGTGTATTTTCAATAAACCAAAATTTTCAATTAAAAAATCCCCTCTCAAGCAGAACACTCTGGGCATTGAGATTTTCTTCAGTAAAGCAAAAGGAAAAATCCTGAGGAAGTTTATAAACAACCGAAAGAGAAGATGAGTCAAGGATCTGTATTAATCAGGTGTGTATGTAGAATCAAGCTACCTGGGCCGAATTTTTGTAAATCACCTGCGGCATTCTCTGTGGGCAAATATTGTTATTTTATATGCCAATGACATATTAACAGCAATCCTGCAGGGTAGGTACACATTCAGAATTTAGCAATAGAATTTCTGGCAATAAACAAAGTTTCTATTAAAAATCTTCTTTCTGAAGGAAATATTTTGGGATCTTTGTATAAAAGACAGGCTTTAGGGCCTTTTAGAACTGATAATCACATTATGTCGTGTAGAAATTTGGTGATCCACAGACCCTAATTGTGGGGTAGCCTCACAGAACATGAAAAAAGTACCAAGGGCATCATAACACTAAGGCTATTTTCACACGGCTTAACTGCGGGACGTAATTACGCCCCACAATTACGCCGTGTGGACGGGGTCGAGGCGGGAGCGGGGGAGGGAGCGGGGGGGCCGGCACTTCGCCGGCCCATTGACTTGCATTACCAGCGGCGCATATACGCTACTAGTAATTCACATGTCAATTATCTCCCCGCCCGGCGGATTCGCCGAGCAGGGAGAGCAGACGTAATCCATAGGTCTCTATGAGAACTGTGGATTACCGTAATGAATGGGCCGTTTTCAGCCCGTAATTTGCGCAGTTCGCCGCGTAATTACGGACCGAAATACGGCCCATTTTAAGCCGTGTGAACATGGCCTAAGGTTATGTTCACACGGCTTAATTGCAATTATGGCGGGTGTTCGGGAGCTCGCGCCGATCGGCATGTACTCCCGCGGCGCAGGGGTGCTGGCAGCCTGCCGGCCCATACACTGTCATTACGTAAGCTCCGTGAATAAATGACATGTCAATTATCTCCCCGCTCGTATCATACAATCGTATGGTACGAGTGGGGAGAGGAGCCGTAAACCATACTTCTCTATGAGAACTGTGGATTACCGTAATGATTGGGGCGCATTTCACTCGTATTAGAGCGCCGTACGCTCACAATACATGGCGAAATGCGTCCCAAAATAAGCCGCGTGAACTTACCCTTAGACGATTGCGGCATCTAAATGAATTTTCCTGTCATATTAGTGACTACCTTAAGAAGTAATAAAACTGCTATCTTCATACACCTTTCTGCATTATATTTAGATAATGCAGCATTGTGTACAAGCAATCACACCCCAAAAGTGGTCAAGTACCCTAAGAGAACTACATCTACAAGTGAAAAAAATTGAAATAAGTCTTAAAAATAATATGAAAAATATTAAAAGTTCAAAACACCCCATTTAGCTATTTTACAAATAAAAAAATTATACATAATTGGTATCGCTGCATCTTTAGAAGTCTGCTCTGTTACAATCTAATTTACTCCTTGTGCTGAAGACCCTAGAAAAGAAAATTCCAAGCGCCAAAACTGCATTTTTTGGGAAACATTTCACATTTCCAAATTGGAATAAAAAGTGATCAGAAAGTCATATTTATACCAAAAAAGTGCCAATAAAAACTAAACTTAAGCCCACAAAAAAGGAGCCTTCACTTGGGTCCATAGGCGAAATAACAAAAAAGTTATTGTTCACAGAAAATGGTATTGCAGCGCAAATTATAAAACTAGAGAATGATTTGATTTTTTAAAAAGTAGTAAAACATAACAAAAACTTAGTTTTACAGAATACAGATAACACATGTGAACACTATAAAAATAAAACCCTTCATAAATGGTACACTTATTTTATTTTTATTTTTTTCACGTTCCACCTCAATTTTTTGGGGTTTTTCCCAGTACATTATATAATACGTTCAATAGTACCATTAAACAAGTACATGTTGTTCCACAAAAATCAAGGCCTCTTATGACTGACTATGCAGATTAAAAATTAAAAAATTTATGGCTCTCGAATGTGTCAAAGAAAAAAAAAAAGGCTGCGGCAGGAAGGGATTAATATTGGTGTGACCCTGCTGTATGAGCATAAGGAACCGGGCCTGTCACTTTCTCCCTTGATAAATTCTAATATACTTCCGTTGGTAGCAGTAAGTATAGGGCTAAGCAGGAACATATTAGGGAGTACTATATTTTGAATGCTTTTGCTTGAAGAGACAATACTAACACCTAAATCACAGTGAGGCAACATTCTTGCTCCACCACCTGTTTTTAAGCTATGCTCTTCTGATCTGAAAATTGAAGCCTTCCAGTGTGCAAAGTTTAATTAGGAATTTTAAAAGGGGTTTTACCACAAAGGCATTTCAAGCCTGGTTTGTCCCGCTTTAGCTTTCAGTGAGTTCAAAAGAGGGCATGTATGATTTGTTTGAACTCATAGCATGTGACCCAGCAGGCTTGACATCACCATGCCTTTCCCCACAGTGTGCTCACTTTAGTCAAATAAAGGTCTGTTTATGTATAGAACTGTGAGTAGCTACAATGCAGCCGAGGGGTTAACACTTCTGCCTTTCAGCAAAGGAGCTCCTAGGTTCAATTCCCTCCGAAACCAAACATGTGGATTTTTTTTCTCAGTACACATACCTGATTGAGGTTTCTTTTGTCTTTTCATTAATTTGCACTGTTTGACTAACTACTAACGAGTACAGAGGACAGGAGTAGAATGTCAGCTCCTGGGGTAGAACACTGTGAGTGAGTGTTTGTGATTACTAAGCAGGGAAGAGACTGACATTAGCTGCCTGAGAGGAGAGGTGATGCCTGAGCATGTGCGGCCAGGACTGAGGAGCTCTCGTCAATGGTTTTATTTCCTGGAGACGAGCTGTACACTATGGATAACTAGGGTAGCAGATAAAACAAAAATTGTACAGAATTTTTAATAATGATGAATGGTGAAAATTCTTATTATTTAATTTGCAAGTTTCCCAAAACAATGTTACTTCATGCTAAAACCCCTTTAAGCATAAGAATTAAAGGTATGTTCTAGGATCTGCTTATTCCAGTGCTTAGGTCTGTTCCTTTCTCTTTAAAGGGGTTGTCTAATATATATTGTTTTCATTAATTATGTACTATATATCATAGGAAATCATACAATTTTCTAATATACATGTATTAACCCTTCACCGACAATGGACGCAAGGATATATCCTACAATAATTTCTGGTGGTCAAGTACCCTTGGGGGACTTTAAAAAAAAAATTAAAATATGTATTAAAAGTTAAAAAACACCCCGAATTTTCCAAATAGAAAAACAAAAGTTACACATAATTGGTATCGCTCTGTCCGTAAGAGTCCAATCTACTCAAATATAACATCGCTTATCCAGTACTGTAGAAGAAAAAAAATTCTAATGCCAAAATTGAGGTTTTTAGGTAATTTCATGTCCCCAAAAATTGAAATAAAAAGTGATCAAAAGTTACATGTATTCCAAAATGGTACCAATAAGAAATACACTGCAGCCTGCAGACAACTAGTATTAAAGGTGAAAAAAGCAAAAAAGTTTTTGGTCGCAGAAAAAAGGGCTGCAGCGCAAATTTAAAAAATATACAATGTTTTTGTTTTAAAGTATTGAAGCATCATGAGAGATGAGACAGAGAGAAGAATGTGTGGCGTCTTCTCCACAGACACTGACAGATACGATAAGACGCTGCTGGAGGTAGTAATACTGGAGAAGTTCTGCTCCTGAATAAAATACTGCTGCCTGGATCACATGACCTGTGTGTGGTGGTGACATGACTGTTTTAGTCATACAGTTACTCCATGAAAGCCATTACTATGAACAAAAATGTGGGTTATACCATTTTCTTCTAGTTAGCGGCCTCTTGCACTGGTATAAGCGAGGTACAGGAGCAGAATTTTAAATATATGTATATTAGAAAATGGTATGATTTTTCTTTTATATATATATTAAGTAACAATATTATAAAATGGACGACCCCTTTAAGTTTAATACTAAGGACCGCACTATGAGGGTTCAGTGGTAAGGGATGGCAGAGGGCACTGAAAATCAACTTGTGGCAGAGAACAGGCCCTTTTTTTCCATCTTTATCACTAGGACCCAGGCAGCAGTACCACCTGTACTGTCCTGATAGTAACCGTAGCTATGGGCATGCTATCCCTGTGCAAGAAAGGGGAGAAGGTGAGCTGTTCCCATCGCCTACTATGGGAGAATGTTGTGGGCATGCAAAGTTATAAGGCTTCAGTGGCCGGTGTAAAAACCAACTTCTATTTCACAGTGCCACAGTCAGCTTCAGGCTCCCATTTCCTGGTGAGGCTGTGGGTGGTTCTATAGCAGTGATTGACAAATCAGCTCTGCTATACTGTACATAGCTGAACCTGATAGAGGGACATTTTCATGATCCGACAGTAACAGCATGCGCTGAGGCGCCGATCGCTGGTAACCGGGTGTGGATCCACTGATCACCGCAGGCGAGATGGTAGATAGAGATCCACGCCAGGGAGCGGAGTCTAAGGGGCCCTTGGTCTTCACTGGAGCCCGCCGCAAAGCAGGACGGACTTTGCTGCGGGGAACTCCCGGGTCGCTATCCCTGACGTGGCTACCTGCGGTGACAGCCGACGTGCAGCACAGGAACTCCAGGCACAGAAGCGGTGGTAGACAGGTGCAGCCAGAAAACGTATGCAGCAGGATACAGAAGGAAACCGAACTGGTATAACAACAGGATACAGCAGGTAACTGGACTGGTACAACGGCAGGATACAGCAGGTAACTAGACGGGTATAACGGCGGAATCCATGGTCAGTCCATTCTTGTGTTGTGCTTCATACTGTGTTCATCTGAGCTCCTGCCAGCGTCTCAGGCCTGCTATTCTGGACTTAACCCCTGAGATGCTGGTTCAGTTCCTGCAGACCATCAGAGCTCCTGACCACCTGTCTGCTGTCGTCTTCTGCTGTATCCTGCTGTTATACTAGTCCAGTAACTTGCTGAATTCTGCCATTATACCTGTCTAGTTATCTGCTGAATCCTGCTGTTATACCTGTCCAGTACCTGCTGTATCCTGCCGTTGCACCTGTTCAGTTTCCTGCTGTATATGTTTTCCTGCTGTACCTGTCTACCACCGGTTCTGTGCCTGGAGTTCCTGTCCTGCACCTCGGCTGTCACCGCAGGTAGCCACGTCAGGGGGAGCGACCTGGGGGTTCCCTGCAGCAAAGTCCGACCTGCTTTGCGGCGGGCTCTGGTGAAGACCGTGGGCCCCTTAGACTCCGCTCCCTGGCGTGAATCTCTATCTACCATCTCGCCTGCGGTGATCACAGTGGATCCACACCCGGTTACCAGCGATCGGCGCCTCAGCGCATGCTGTTACCGTCGGATCGTGACAGACATTAGTGCTGGAGATTTAGAAACAGTGGAACAAAAGGCTACAGAGATCCAAAGGGTTGAAGTTTGTCAATAAGAAACAAAATCAAGCTCCTGTGCTGTTGATATGACACAGTGGAGTGTGATGTCATCATCCCGACACGGCTGCCAGAGCAGAGGGAGGTGGTCCGTAACTTAGGGAAGCTTGTGTATACAATCGGAAGATAAAAACTGTTCTAACTCTGAAATGAAGCAAATTCCGAACAGCAATGTATTTGGTAATAGTCTTTATTTACCTTTGCCTACATGCTTACAGCTAAACAATGAAACAAGAATACTACTTTAACTGTATTTCATAAATTCATAAAGATAATGACATGGAAAATGTAAAGAAAAACAGATTTAAAAAAAAGTTTAATTATTAAAAGATAAATTACACAAAAGACAAGATTCCCAGTTTCAAAATGTCCAGATTCTGGTAAAAAATAAAGAGGTAAGGAAAAGAAAATAAACCATCTTATCATATGTACTGGTTGCTGGGTCATTTATCCAGGACTGGAGTGGGATGTTCACACCTCATCCATCTTCACCTATTACTGGAATGAGTACGCTGGTCACTGTGTTAGTTATCATGGTGGCCTGGGATGAACAAACCTTATCCATCTTCATCTTTCACTGGGATGAGTACCCTGGTAACTGGGTTAGTTATCATAGTTACATAGATGGTACGGTTGAAAAAAAAGACATATGTCCATCAAGTTCAACCAAGGGTGGGGAAAAATGAAGGGAGGGGAATAGAGAGTTTTTTTAAACTTAGTTTCCACTGCTGATGAAGAGTTTGGAACCCATAAGGCAAGAACCAATCTGGCCTAAAGAAATATTTAATTCCTGATCCCAGAGTTGTCATTGGACTGGATCCAGATATTTTATACGGCTACATATTATTATTTAGTTGTAAGTGGTTATCTAAGCCTTTCTTGAAACCTTCACCTGTTCCTGCTGTGACCTGCTCCTCAGGCAGGCTATTCCACAGATTTACAGTTCTCATAGTGAAGAAGGCTTTTCTATTCTGGAGACTGATTCTTTTCATCATGGCGGCCTGGAATGTACACAGCCATCCCATCTCAGATCTTTTCAGGTCTGTGAATATTAATCTGGCTACTGTCTGGGAACTTTCCAAATGATCTTACCTGAATGGTGCTGTCATCAGTGGCCAGTCCTCACTATTCATCCATTTACTGTAAGCTCTGAAGGTAGCCTCACATGAATGCTTAATGATTGTGGCTTATTTCTGGAGAAGTGGTCACATAAAATATAAATGCCCATCATACATAGGGTGAACATGAAAAATGCATGTTCAGTAAGTAAATACCACTGCATCTACTACCTGTCAGTTCAAATGCATCTCATGAAAGGATGCAGTGAGGACAGAGGTGTCACTGGGAACTAGGGACATATAGGACACAGAGGTGCCACCGGGAGCTGGAGACAAAGTGGGCCATTGTAGACTGAGGACAAAGGGTAATGCCGGGGACTATGCACCAGTTCTTGTTGAACCTGTAGGTGATTTGCAGTCACCAGGTAACTAGGGTTTGTTTCACAGCCTCATTTGTATCTACCATGACATTGGAGTATATAAAACTGGCCAGGATGTATCCCCCCTGCCTGGAGTTAAAGGGGATGTGTCGCTTCATCAGTTCGTGTGTTTCCTTGTACTTTCGTTTCTCAGTTCCTAAAATCCAGGGGTGTTTCTTCCCCTCCCAGCTAGGTGTTTCTTAACTGAAGGGGGGTGACATAAACCCCCTCTTACTGTTTGTGCTTGCTCCCGAGTCAGTGTGTTTGTTTGAGATCAGTGGGAGGGGATACCATTCCCCCCACCTCCCCCCCCCTCTCTCTATCTGACTCCACATGTCACTGTGTCGTTCCTCTCCCCATGTAGTCTTATTTTGTAAGAGCTGTATGTTTACATACCAAAGCCTTGCATTCAGTCTAGACAGTCTTCTATGAACTCATAGCACTGATGTCTTCTCCTCTCACAGCTGGAGGTTTGTTACAGTTGAATCCAGTCTTCTATGAACTCATCCAGTGCAGCACAGATCTGTCTCCTTTCTATGTTTACATGCAGAAGAATTAGGCACTGGGCACAATTCTGCTGTTTTCTGATTGTAGAAGCAGCTGCAATGTTATTGTGGAGCTGCTGGCTGGGCAGACTGAAATGTTGCCTCCCCTTTTTCTAGGAAGAGGGGGGAATGCAGGCCCCGGGAATACACTGGGGGCCAGACAAAAATTTAAATTTGGGAGAGCTGTCACCAATGAAAGAAGGGGGGGAAATCCGACCGGGCATTTGGGGAACAGTTTTAAAAAAACGAAGATAAAACAGCTTTGCAAATCCCCAAATTTGCAAAGTTCTTTTTTCACTGCCCCCTATTCTGAAGACCCATTCATGAAAGATACAACCGCTTTAAGTGATTAATGTAAAGGGGGGCACAAACCCAGCAGAGCGAAAACATCAGGTTCCACCCAAATTTTCCCATAAAGCACAGACATTTCAACGAGGCCATTCATGAAATTTTATTCGATACCATGGCAACATACAAGGTATACAAGGAATTGCGGGTCTATGAGATTATAATGATTGCTGAGATTAAAACTTCGGGTCACAATTACTACTTGTTGTTAAAGGACTAGGGGGTTTTTTTTTTGTTTACTGCGAACAAGGGGCCCCCTATATTGTTTTGCGCGCAGAGCTCCCTGAATCCGTCCCAAATGTTTACATATAGATGTGTCCTAAAGGGGGGTTGTTCACTACAGTTCATCTTACCTCTTTCCTGTTTTTTTTGGTTTTTAATTCTAAATTTCGGGGGCTGTTTACTGGTTTTCCACTAGCTGTATAGAAACCAGGTTTTAGCTATGCAACCTGCTGGCACCCTATCATGAGAGATTGAACAGGTCTGAGCTATAGCGACCTGAGGACGATGCAGCCCATACAAGAGGGATATTGAATGGGTGGGACTTGTTAAGGGCATTATTGCAAAGTGACTTGTTTTTGCGAATTTTTAACATAAAAAGCAATCCTTGTAGTGAGACAACCCTTTAACATGGTGCTGACCGCACAAAGGCGATATACGTCCAGGCAGTGCCAGTTTATCTCTGAAACGTCTGTGCAGAGAGCACACTGACACTATTGTCAGCGCGCGAGTAAAGGGGGGGGGCTGCCACATTAGTGGGCTGTCCATGAAAGACAGGGATGGTTTTTATCCATCCCTCTTCCCCAAAGTCTATATTCACGACTAGCGGAAAGCCTCCGGCCCGGGTGATCAAGACCCCCAGGTCGATAGATGATCGGGGTTTTTTAAAGTCATTTTGTAGTATCGGGGTTGTTTCCCCCTGTATCTTCAGTAGAACAGGTTAATAGATTCAGGCGCATTCTACCCTACTAATGTGCGCAAAAAAAATGGCATCAAGCCCAAAATCATAAAGTACTTCGCCGGGCCATTGACTTGCATTACCAGGGGGGGTATACCCCCCGGAAATTCACATTCACTTTTTTTCCCCCCCATGGCGATTCGCCGAGCGGGGGGGGAACGAATCATGTTCTTATAAACTGTGGATTTCCGTAATGACGGGCCGTTTCAGCCCGTAATTAGCATACGGCGGTAATTACGGACCGAAATACGGCCCTTTTTGCCGGTAACAGGGGCCCAAGGTTTTTTTACACCTTTTTATTTTTTCCTAAAATTTAACTCAGTAATTTGTGCTACAGTAGCTCTTTTGTAGAATCAGATGAGTAATGCTAGCTTTCAATCTCCAACCACATCAAGGAGCCTTGACCCATACTTACAGTATCTCACAAAACTGAGTACGCCCCTCATGTTTGTAAATATTGTGTTATATCTTTTCATGAGACAACACTGAAGATATGAAACTGTGATACAATGTAACATAGTCAGTGTAAAGCTTGTACAACAGTGTAAATTTGGGTGCCTCAAAAAAAACTCAAACCCCCATCAATGCTAAACCGTGATGACAAAATGAGACATACACCACCCGCCCCAGGAAGCCAATGTCGTCTTGGATTCAGAGCTCCGGCAGACGTCCACACTAATCTTTTCAGCAACTCTCTGACAGCCCTACCCAGGTCCCCTAGTCAACCGCCAAGGTAGAAAGTTCGGTGCTAAGGAGAGGAAAGGGGCTGGCTATTAAGTGGGGAAAAAAAGTATTTAGTCAGCCACCATTTGTGCCAGTTCTCCCGCTTAAAAAGATGAGAGAGGCCTGTAATTGACATCATAGGTAGACCTCAACTATGAGAGACAAAATGAGAAAACAAATCCAGAAAATCACATCGTCTGATTTGGAAAGAATCTATTTGCAAATTATGGTGGAAAATAAATATTTGGACACCTACAAACAAGCAAAAATTTCGGGTCTCTCACAGATCTGTAACTTCTTCTTTAAGAGGCTCCTCTGTCCTCCACTTATTACCTGTAGTAATGGCACCTGTTTGAACTTATCAGCATAAAAGACACCTGTCCACAACCTCAAACAGTCACACTCCAAACTCCACTATGGTGAAGACCAAAGAGCTGTCGAAAACACCAGAAACAAAACTGTAGCCCTGCAACAGGCTGGAAAGACTGAATCTGCAATAGGCAAGCAGCTTGGTGTGAAGAAATCAACCACTGATAATCTCCCTCGATCTGGGGCTCCACGCAAGATCTCACCTCATAAGGTCAAAATGATCACAGAACAGTTGAGCAAAAATCCCAGAACCACACAGGGGACCTAGTGAATGACCTGCAGAGAGCTGGGACCAACGTAACAAAGGCTACCATCAGTAATACACTACGGCGCCAGATCCTGCAGTGCTAGACGTGTCCCCCTGCTTAAGCCAGTACATGTCTGGGCCCGTCTGAAGTTTGCTAGAGAGCATTTGGATGATCCAGAAGAATATTGGGAGAAGCCCTATGGTCAGATGAAACCAAAGTAGAACTTTTGGTAGAAACATAAATCTTGTTTTGGAGGAGAGAGAATGCTGAGTCGCATCCAAAGAACACGATACCTACTGTGAAGCATGGGGGGGGCAACATTATGCTTTGGGGCTGTTTCTCTGAAAAGGGACCCGGACGACTTTTCTGTGTACATGAAAGAATGAATGGGGACATGTATTGTGAGATTTTGAGTGTAATCCTCCTTCCATCAGCAAGGGCATTGAAGATGTATCGTGGCTGGGTTTTTTAAGCATGACAATGATCCCAAGCACACCGCCAGGGCAACAAAGGAGTGGCTTTGTAAAAAAGCATTTCAAGGTCCGGAGTGGCCTAGCCAGTTTTCAGATCTCAACCCAATAAAAAAACCTTTGGAGGGAGTTGAAAAGTCCATGTTGCCCATGACACCCCCTAAAACATCACTGGTCTAGAGGAGATTTGCATGGAGGAATGGGCCAACATACCAGCAACAGTGTGTGCTAACCTTGTGAAGACTTACAGAAAAAGTAGTGAGATGAACGTTTGTTATTGACCAAATACTTATTTTCCACCATAATTTGCAAATAAATTCTTTCCAAATCAGACAAATGTGATTTTCCCGGATTTGTTTTCTCATTCTGTCTCTCATAGTTGTGGTCTACCTATTGATGTCAATTACAGGCCTCTCTCATCTCTTTAAGTGGGAGAACTTGCACAATTGGTGGCTGACCAAAAACTTTTTTTCCCCACTGTATGTACATATACAGCAGTAATGTAATATAATGTACAATGTGTACTGATGTATATATTATATACATATTTAAAAGCTTTTTCCTGCAAAGCAAAGTCCCTTAGGTGCTACTGTGGCCACACTTTAATATTTTATACCTAACAGTGATTTTTGTAAAAATCCATTTGTTTTGAATGTTTCTGTTCTCCCTTGTGATGCCTTCAATTCCAGGCTTTCTTCTGATAATGTGGGAAACCAGTGCATTTTACATGAACGGATACTCTTTTCTCACAATTCCCCAGCGTAGCGCTATACAGGCAATTATATGTACTGCACACGCGCAATACAAATACTTAAGGCGACATGTCCGAAATTGGCGTCGCCGCGGCAGTTTTTAGGAGCATTAAATCAGTGTAAAGAGCGCCTGAAAGTATGATCCTCTCAAAAATCTGGTGTCTGGTATACCTTGCATAGTAAACTTAATGAGCCTAAAGAGGTGCATCGCGGCACATAGCGTATCAGTGCTACTGTATGTAATGCGCCTATCCAGGCGCATTGCGTAACAGAGGCGCTTAACATATCATTACTAGTGTACGTAATGCGCCTTAATAGGCGCATTGCGTTATGGAGGCGCACAGTGTATCATTGCTACTATATTTAATGCACCTTTTTAGGCGTATTACAATGTGTCATGACCGGCGTGTAATGCGCCTAGTTTTGGTGTATGACAGTTTATTTACATAGAGAAGATGGCAAGCATCCTCAAACTGCGGCCCTCCAGCCTTTGGGAAACTACAACTCCCATCATGCATTTATATAATCCAGAACAGTGGGAATGATGGGAGTTGTAGTTTCCCAACAGCTGGAGGGCCGCAGTTTGAGGAGGCCTGGAATATGGCGTCAAGAGTATTTTTGGCGCAAAATAGACCAAAAAAGGTGCTTGCGTATTGGGACATGTTGCCCTTAGTGCAGAGCTATGCAGGAAACACCTATAGCGAGTCCTACTGGTGGAAATTATTATTGCCAATGGGCTTCCTGAACAGGACTGGGATATGGGCAGTGGTGAGAAAATAATAGAATTAAATGAGATAATGGGATAATTTACAAAGATCGAGGGCCTCATGTATGAAAACTGTCTAGGTCTAAAACTCTCTTTGTTGCCCATAGCAACCAATCAGAGCTCCCCTCTCATTTTTCCAGAGCACTATATGAAATGTGAGGGGCGCTCTGATTGGTTGCTATGGGCAACAGAGAGTTTTAGACCTTGACAGCTTTTATACATGTGGCCCCTAGTAAATTAGTGACTTTTATTTTAGTGAGAAAACCCAATAAATGTAGTGTTATGTAACTGTACAGTGTATGTACATAAGTATGTAACATTGTATAATACAGTGTAATGTAGAGGATATGTATACATGTATAGTGTATAATGTGTGAAAATACATAAAACAGTCTCTAACAGTCTTTATTACATAGCTGTAATAAAGTCAATAATGTGCAAACTGTGCATATGCATATAATATCTAATATAGAGTGTATATATAGTGTGTATATATAGTAATATGTAATGTAATACAGTGTCTAATATGTTCGTTTATACAAAGTCGAGTCACATTATTGATGACCTCTCTTCTTTCAACAATGGTAGTGCGCTGCTCATGAAGGAAGTCACACGTGGTCAGCTGGCTTGGTGGGTACATAAGTTGTGTGATAAGCTGTCTGTCATGGTTTCCAGGCACAAACCGCAGACTCTCTGCTATGTCCCTGGCCCCATAAATGTTTGGTGCTGTTTTGCTCCATGCCGCGGTCCTCATAGGCATGGCTGTGGTCTCTACTGTGTTCTGCTTCCCTGCACCTGCTGCTGCGCTCCTGTCTCCATACAGGCTGATCCCTGCTGTGTCCCATGTTTCTGAGTACACACTTAGCTGTGTTCCTGTCCGTGTCTGCACAAGATCCCTAGGGGGCGCACCCACCTGCTGATCTGGATTTAAAGGGACAGTGTACCAATTACCTGTCCAATGAATTACGACCTTCCGGGATATAAGGAACTTCCTGCCTCTGCTCCATGGTCAGTTCATTAATGTCCATCTGAGCGGCTGACCACTGCTGCTGGGTTCTGGTGGTCCTGTGTTAACCCCTGTGTTACCTGCTTCTACTCCTGTTGTTCCTGCCGTTGTACCAGTCTATTTCCTGCTGTTATCCTGACGCTGCTATACTGATGCTATACTAGTCTGTCCCTGGGACCTGCTATCTATCTACAGCTACACCGGCTGTGATCTGTCACCACTTCCAGTGTACCTGTCCTGCACTTCGGCTGCCACTGCTAGTAGTCTACCAACTACACTCATGGTGACCCAGAATATCAACAATACCTAGCATTCAACGTGTCAGTACCTACTGTGACAGATTGAACTGACCACATCACCCTGCCTGACTCCCAGAACCTTGCAGCCTTAGTCACCCATCATGGCGTCCATCTGGAGCAACTTTTCTGAAGCTACAGTCCGTCACCGCACATTTGGATAAAGTTACGTCGGCACTAGCACTTGCATCTGTAATAGCTCCGCCTTCCATTGTCAGTCCCAGTCCAAAGCGTCAGTACCCGCTGGCTCATGGTTCTCCCAGACCCGTCATTTACCCGCGGCTCATGGTTTCGCCAGAGCGTCAGAACCCGCTAGCTCATGGTTCTCCCAGAGCATCTGTACCCGCTGGCTCATGGTTCGCCCAGACCGTCAGTACCCGCCAGCTCATGGTTCGCTCACAGCATCTATACCCGCTGGCTCATGGTTCGCTCAGAGCATCTATACCCGCTGGCTCATGGTTCGCTCAGAGCATCTATACCCGCTGGCTCATGGTTCGCTCAGAGCATCTATACCCGCTGGCTCAGGGTTTCCCGGCCGAGCATCTGTAACCGTTTGGCTAAATGGTTCGCCCAAAAGCATCTGTACCCGCTGGCTCATGGTTCGCCCAGGGGCATCTGTACCCGCGGCTCATGGTTCGCCGAGAGCATCTGTACCCCCCCTGGCTCATGGTTCGCCCAGAGCATCTGAAACCCGCTGGCTCATGGTTCTCCCAGAGAAATCTGTACCCGCTGGCTCCTGGGTTACGCCAGAGCGTCAGAAACCCGCTAGCTCATGTTTCGCCCAGAGCATCTGTACCCCGGCTCATGGTTCGCCCAGAGCATCTGTACCCGCTGGCTCATATGTTTGCCCGAGCATCTGTACCCGCTGGCTCATGGTTTCGCCAGAGCATCTGTACCCGCTGGCTCATTGGTTCTCCCAGAGCGTCTGTACCGCTGGCTCATGTTCTCCAGAGCGTCTGGTACCCGCTGGATCTGGTTTTCCCCAAGCGACTGGTAACCGCTGGCTCATGGTTCGCCCAGAGCGTCAGTACCCCGCTGGCTCATGGTTCGCCCAGATGCATTCTATTACCCGCTGGCTCATGGTGCTCCCTAGCGTCCTGTACCCGCTGGCTTATGGTTCCTCAGAGCGTCTGTACCCGTGGCTCATGGTTCTCTCAGAGGTCTGTACCCGCTGCTAATGTTTCTCTCAGAGCATTTTTACCGCCTGGCTTATGGGTTCTCCAAGCATCTGTACTCTGGCTCATGGTCTCCCAGAGCGGTCTGTACAAACCGCTGGCTCATGGTTCGCCCAGAGCGTCAGTACCCGCTGGCTCATGTTCGCCCAGATGCATCTTATACCCCTGGCTCATTGGTTCTACCAGTAGCGTCCGTACACCGCTGGCTCAATGGCTCTCAAGAGGCTGTACCCGCTGGCTCATGGTTCTCCCAGAGCATCTGTACTCGTTGGCTCATGGTTCTCTCAGAGCATCTGTACCCGCTGGCTCATAGTTTGCCCAGAGCATCTGTACCCGCTGGCTCATGGTTCGCCCAGAGCATCTGTACCCGCTGGCTCATGGTTCTCCCAGAGCGTCTGTACCCGCTGGCTCATGGTTCTCCCAGAGCGTCTGTACCCGCTGGCTCATGGTTCGCCCAGAGCATCAGTACCCCGCTGGCTCATGGTTCTCCCAGAGCGTCAGTACCCGCTGGCTCATGGTTCGCCCAGAGCGTCAGTACCCGCTAGCTCATGGTTCTCCCAGAGCATCTGTACCCGCTGGCTCATGGTTCTCCCAGAGCGTCTGTACCCGATGGCTCATGGTTCGTCCACAGTGTCTGTACCCGCTGGCTCATGGTTCTCTCAGAGCGTCTGTACCCGCTGGCGCATGGTTCTCACAGAGCATATGTACAAGGTGCCTCATGGTTCTCTCAGAGCATATGTACCAGCTGGCTCATGGTTGTCTCAGAGCAAATGTACCAGCTGGCTCATGGTTCTCCCAGAGCGTCTGTACCCGCTGGCTCATGGTTCTCTCAGAGCGTCTGTACTCGTTGGCTCATGGTTCTCTCAGAGCATTTGTACCCGCTGGCTCATGGTTCTCTCAGAGCATCTGCACCCAATGGCTCATGGTTCGCTCAGAGCGTCTGTACCTGCTGGTTCATGGTTCCGCCCAGAGCTTCTTTTTACCCCCTAATCCAAAAAGTTTTCTGGGACTGGCTAGTGATCCCCTCTGTAGACTGTTCTTGGGAACCCGAGGAGGAGGTGGTTGCACCATGTAGCTTTTAGGGCACTTGGCTGGCCCGCAGGGGCTTTATGGAGGGGGTACTGTCACAGTTAATGCCACGGATGTGCCCGTGTCTCTGCTATGCCCCTGGCACCGTGTTTGTTTGCTGTCTCTATCCATGCCACGGTCCTCGCAGGCATGGTTTTGTCTCTGCTGTGTTCCATTTCGCTGCACCTGCTACTGCTGGTCCCTGCTGTGTCCCATGTTTCTGAGTACTCATCTAGCTGTGTTCCTGTCTGTGTCTGCACACACTCCCTAAGGGGCACGCATGCCTGCTGGTCTAGATTTAAATGGACAGAGTACCAATTACCTGTCCAATGACCTACGACCTTCTGGGATATAAGGAACTTCCTGTCTCTACTTCAGGGTCAGTTTATTAATGTCCATCTCAGTGCCTGACCACTGCTGCTGGTTTCTGTTCCTGTGTTACTTGCAGTTAAAGGGAACCTGTCACATAGGTTATGCCCCCCTTGCTGAGGAGAGCACAAGCTAGTGTCAGACATGCTGTTTCCAGCGCTGTGTCCCTTATTCTGTAAGATGCAGCATTTTCAGAGCATTTAATGCTCAAATCTAGCAGTTTGCAGCCAGAAAAGAGTCCAGCTTATTCATGCGCAGGTGTTAGCCCCTCCCACACAAGGATAGTTCCCGCCCACCTGACAGTTATTCACATGTTTCTACCTATTCAAAGTAATAGGTTAATCAGTTGTGAGGTGGGCGGAGCTAGCATCAGGTGGGCGGGGCATGAATTAAACAGACTCTTTTCATGAATAAGCTGGACTCTTTTCTGGCTGCAAACTGTCAGATTTGAGCATTAAATAGTCTAAAACTACATCATCTTACATAATAAGGGACACAGCGCTGGAAATAACATGTCTGTCACTAGCTTGTGCTGTCCTCAGCAAGGGGGGAACAACCTATGTGATAGGTTCCCTTTATCTCCTGCTGTTGCACCAGTCTATTTCCTGCTGTTATCCTGACGCTGTACCAGTCCATTACCCGCCTAGGACCTGCTATCTGTCTATGGCTACACCTGCTGTGATGGCTACCAGTGTCCCTGTCCTGCACTTCGGCTGCCACCGCTAGACGCCTACCATCTACATTCATGGTGGCCCAGAGGACCTACTGTACCCGTTGAACCGTCTTCACACATATCCCTCATGACTGTCATAGGTAAAAGGGGCAATTTACCAGAGTAGCAAAAAGGGATGATTATTTGCTTTAGAGAAGCAGTATTTCTAAAGCTTTGCAGTTTGTGAACAGTTCATGTGCTGCTGTGGTGAAAGTGTGTTGTGAATGGACAAATGGCGCCAACGTGAAAACTGTGGAGCATCAGGTGCTATTGATGTGAGAGGTCAATGTCGGCTACGAAAGTGTGTGATGGTGAAATGACACACTAGAGAGGGAGCTACCAGACATCTCTCTATAACAATAGTTCAGTTGACCGTACTGCTTATGGCAGAAGGATGGTCACTACATCTCTGATCATGAAGTTGCGTTGGCACAAAATGTTTTAATTTTCATGGCAGTATAAGAATTGGACCTCTGCAGATTGGCAAAGGGCTGCCTTTTATAACGAGTCACTTTTTTTGCTTCAATAAATGCATCGCTGTTGCCATGTCAGACGCAAAACATCAAACACCCTGCAACTGTTGCTGGAAGAACACACAATGGTTTTATGGTCTGGGATTGTTTTTGTGGCATTCTCTGGATCCACTTATCCATGTGGAAGACACTCTAAACTGACTTGGGTATAAATCCATCCTTGCAGATCATGTACATCCATACATACTGATTGTCTTCTCTGAGGAGGATGGGATCTTCCAGTGAGACAATACGACATGGCTAGAAACGTCTGACATTGATTGTAGGAGCATGATCAGGACTTCCAAGTACTACCCATGGCCCCTTTATTCCTCAGACTTCAACTCAATTGGGCATCTGTGGGACTGACTCGATGGTCATGTTCGCTCTATGGATCCTTCCCTATGCACCCTCCAGCAGCTGTGGGAGGCAGTCATTATGGCTCCAGATACCTGGGACCACCTACCAGGACCATATTAAATCACTCCCAGCCCAGATATTTGCTGCTGGTCATAATAATATAATATGGTGTATAATGTTTGAATCGGTAATACAGTGTCTGAAGTGTACATTTGTATCTAATATGGTAGGAATATGTAATATGATGTATAATGTAGTATAAATATAAATTTAACATGTAATATAATGCAGTGTATAATGAGAATATGTGAACTATAGTACGAAAGATGCAATGTTACCTAATGATCCATGTAATAAAGTTATAATGACCAGGAGCACTGATGTGAGAACCATTCAGTCTATGATGGACGGGGCAGCACCATGTGTCATCAGCTGAATCCTCGTTTGCTCAGAGCAGTGATGTATTCTTTACTTTTGAGACAGGAGTGGGCAGGTTTATACGGATTCTCTTTTTGGATCTAATACTAGATTGGCTTAGACAAATGCAAAAAAAATCTAAAAGATGACCTAAATCTGTACTGAGTGTGCGCAAGAATTAACAATGACAAGAAAAATCCCAATTGCTAGCGTATTTACTTAGACAAAGAAGAAAGGCAATAGTGACATGATGGCCCCTAAAAATGAATAGCCTATATTACTCCGATACCACAAGGGGCACATTTACATTGATGTAGGCATGGTGCCCCAGGGTGGAGTCTGATATTTCAGGATAGAAAGAGCCAGGTGCCCCAAGTGTGGAAAGTGACAACCTGAGAAGATGAAGTGACTAGCCCCCATACTCATAATGTCACCATCTCTAGTCAGTCAGTGAACAGGTGTAGACATTACATGAACAGGTGTAGACATTACATGATCTTACCTTCGGTGGGAGAAGTCTTTAATCGCCTGCACAATCCTTCCGAGTCCCCATATAATTCCTTAATCTTAACCACGGCCTCTGTTCCCCGCAGCTCCATAAGAGAGCGCAGCTCTTCAAGGGAGCAGCCGAATTCAGCTGCATGATTGGATTCATTTCTTTGGTTCTTGGAGTAGAGATCACTATTGCTCATGTCACCCATCACCTTGTTTTTTGAAGCTGGGACAAAATATCCCCAGTAATGACAGAGATGGAAATCCTAGTGCTGAAAATGTGCGTCGGTCGGCCAGATGGCATAAACCAGGGTGGAAAAACACAAGGTGCCCGCTAGGTGACCGTCTACTGGGCGCGTAGACACTTTCAAGGCTGCAGCAGAAAAGCTTCTTTCCATTTACTGAATGCCATCATGCTGGACTCCACCATCACCCGATGCAACGTCATCTCCTCTGCTGAAAGACAAACACAACGACATTCAGGAGCTGCAAATGTTGCCGCTAACCCCCCCGAGAAGCCATTGCCCTATGGAGCCCCTACTACTCCAACGTGCAGAGCTGAGGCGCAGAGGCTAGCAGGAGGCTCAGTGTTCAGCAGCGCTCTCAGCTAGATGAGATGTCTCATGTATATTGATGAGGAGACATCCGTCCCGGAGCCTGAATTACGTGGGCAAGTTTACACTGCACATCAATCTTTCATTTCACCAGGGACACAGAATGAGGCAAAAAGAAGCAAAAACATAAATAATACAGAAACTCCAACATGTCATATATCACAAGTCTGTCAACCAAGGGCAGGAGCAACACAGCTGCCCCTTGTCATAGATTAGGAGTTTGGCAACTGGGGGCAACTGTAACATAAATGCCCCATGTCATGTATCAAGGAGTGCACCAACCAGAGGCAAAAACAATACAACTGCTTCATGTCATATCACAAGTAGGTTAACCAGGGAGAAAAAACAATAAAACTGCTTCATGTCATATCACAAGTACTTTAACCAGGGAAAAAAACAATAAAACAGCTTTATGTCATATACCAGAAGTACTGCAACCAGGGTAAAAGCAAAACAATTGCCCCAAAGTACGTACTAGAGTTACCTCAGCAAGGTAACTGCCGCCTGATATCTCTGCACCTAGGTTCCCCCAGTGATAGCTCTGCTCTTTAGCTCTCTAGTGATACTCCTGCACCTAAGCTTCCCCATTTATATCCTGTATACCTTAGCTCTCAAGTAATATTCTTTATACCTCTGTTCCCCAGGTGATGCCTCTGCACCTTATCAACTCCACTGATACCTCTGCACCACAGCTACCCAGTAATATCCTTCATACTTCAGCTTCTCTAGTGAAATTATTTGTACGTCAGCTCTCTGGTCCTATCCTTCGTACCTCTCTTCCCCAGAAGTATCCTTTGTACCTCAGCTCCCCTAGTGATAACTCTGTACCTCAGCCCCCAAGTAAAACCTCTGGAACTCAGCTAATCTAGTAAAGCTTCCGCACCTCAACTGAACTGATGATCTCTCTGTACCATAACTACCCCATAATTCCTCTGCACCTCAGCTAACCTGATATTTCTATACCATAGCTACCCCAATAATTCCTCTGCACTTCAGTCAACCTGATGATCTCTCTATACCACAACTACCCCAATAATGAATCTGCATCTCAGCTAATTGTATGGTCTATCTGTACCATAGCTACCTAAATAATTCATCCACTGACCTCATCATATCTCTGTACCATAGCTACCCCAATAATACCTTGGCTTACCAAGTGATACCTCTCCACCTCAACTACACCAGGAGTGCCTCAACACCTCAGTTAACCCACTGATACATATGCACCCAAGCTTACCTAAATTACCCTGGTGATACCTCTGCACCTCAGCTCTCCATTGTCTGGGAAAGCAGGGTGCAGGGGTATTACTGGCATGGCTGAGATACAGAGGTATCACTGGTACATCTGAGGTATGACAGAATCACAGAGGGAGCTGGGGTACAGAGTTATCACAGGAAAAAGCTGTGAATACTAATTTACTTTACAGTTCATATGTTTTAGAGCCACTCTCCCATCCCAACATCAACACTATCACATGGGACCTGAAATAGGTATGGAGCTTTCCCCCCTCTCTCTCTATTGCTCATGTGTTGGAAGGGGGCTGGCAAGAGCACAAAGTAGGTTAATGTCAGTATACTCAGTGGTCTGAGATAATGGGGGCTTTCTGTAAGGATCCTTGGTGATCTAGGGCAGTGTAAGGTATAGTCAGTGTACCTGGTAATCTAGTGCAGAAGGGGTCCGATGTTAGTAAACCTTGGTGGTCTAGGGCAGGGTAAGGTCATAATCCTGCCGCTCTATGGCAGGGCAGTTGTTAGTGTTAGAACATCTGGTGGTCTAGGGCACTCAGATGAATTCTTCATACCTTAAAGGGAATGTGTCAACAAAAATGACTTATTTCATTAACTCACATTTTTATGTTCAACACTTTTTAAAGAATTTTTGGTTATATATTTTTTTAATTTTCCACATCACTTTTAATATTTTTTAAAAATTCTTAAGTCCTGCAGTTTTCACTTTGGCCACTAAGCCTAATAATAGTCTAACACTTCCTGTTCTGTAGAGAGAGATTTTCAGTATTCTGCTCATTATCAGCACAAAGAGGGTCAAACTGAAAGGAGACACCAGTGTGAATAGATAATACAGGATCCACTAGTCACAAGAGGAGATAGTCACAGTTCACCCTTTCACCTCACTGCACATTGACTTCTTCCCAGGTCAAAGAGCATGACTAGAAAACTCTCCTACAGAAGTGAATGGGACTGAGTCAGTCTTAAGTCTCCTATGTGCATGAAGCTACTGGAAAGCATCTATCTGACTGCTGTTAAAGCAGTGCACACAAGGCCTAGTGGCCAAAGTGAAAAATGCACGACTTAAGAATTATTAAAAAATATTGAAAGTGATATGAAAAATGTAAAAAAACAACCAAAAAATAAAATAAAAATGGGACTTAAAGGGAATATGTCGCCAATTTTTTTTTTTTACTTATTAAATCAAGACCCTGATCCATATGCTTTTCCTCTCAGTCGTTTTTATTTCCTGAGTGTAGATTTCCCTATTCGGCCGTCTATATATGATTGTGGGGAAGACATTCTTGCTTGCACTGCTTTAACAGCAGTCAGAGAGATACTTTACAGCAGCTTCATGCCCATAGGATTCTTAAAGGGAATGTGTCATCAAAAAATTACTTATTGTTTATCTCACATTTTTATGTTAAACACATTTTTTAGGATTTTTTGGTTAGGTTTTTTTTTAATTTTCCAGATCACTTTCAATATTTTTTAGAATAATTCTTAAGTCCTGCAGTTTTCACTTTGGCCACTAAGCCTAATAATCGTCTGACGCTTCCTGTTCTGTTTAGAGGCTTTTCAGCAGTGTGCTCATTATCAGTAAAAGCAGGGTCACACTGAAAGGAGACACCAATGTATACAGATAACACAGAATCCACCAGTCACAAGAGAAGATGTCACAGCTCCCCCTCTCCCCTCCCTTCACAGTGAAAACTCTCCTATACAAGTCTATGGGACAGAATCTGTCTTAAGAATCCCATGGGCATGAAGCTGCTGTAAAGTATCTCTCTGACTGCTGTTAAAGCCGTGCAAGCAAGAATGTCTTCCCCACAATCATATATAGACGGCCGAATATAGAAATCAATCAGGAAATAAAAACGACTGAGAGGAAAAGCATATGGATCAGGGTCTTGATTTAATAGGTAAAAAAACAAAATTGGCGACATATTCCCTTTAAGACAGTTTCTGTCCCATAGACTTGTATAACATATTTTTCATTGTGAAGGGAGGGGAGAGGGGTAGCTGTGACATCTCCTCTTGTGACTGGTGGATTCTGTGTACACAATGGTGTCTCCATTAAGTGTGACCCTGCTTTTACTGATAATGAGCACACTGCTGAAAAGCTCTATAAACAGAGCAGGAAGTGTCAGACGTTTTTTAGGCTTAGTGGCCAAAGTGAAAACTGCAGGACTTAAGAATTATTAAAAAATACTGAAAATGATATGGAAAATTAAAAAAAACATAACCAAAAATTCCTAAAAAATGTGTTTAACATAAAAATGTGAGTTAAACAATAAGTCCTTTTTTGATGACACATTCCCTTTAAACAATGACTAGTTTTTTGATTACACATTCCCTCTATGTCCAGTGATTACTCACTTGTCTATCGACAGGTGTATCTCTGGTGGTAACTTTCAGTTTATCTGTGCACTAATAATGTAAATGAGTGCAGAGAGGGTATAGAGTTGACTGTGCAGCTGTAACTGTATGGCTGCACAGTCATCTTGATGATGGGGTAGAGCAATTCAGGAGCACTTTGCCAAATCATTAAGGGGAAAGTCAGTGTTCATGTAGTGAGGGGGGCCTTATGCACCACTCTGGCTTAGGGGGCTTAGTTGGAGCTGTAACCACTGTGACCCCTTATGGCTACTGCTGACTACATCTGTTTTCGGATATTTTAGCTAACATCAAATCTAGAAACTGTTCATATGATGGCTACAATGCACAAGGAAGTTTTGGTTCTGCTTGTGAGCAGGGCAGTCGATATAGGCAATTTGTAGGCGACTTTGGCCTCCTGATTGAAGCCATGAGACACAAGGGGGTCGAAAGCCTGAAGCATAAATGCCCCAGGAATGGTGATCCTAGGGTGGTGTGGGAACCACACAGAGTGAGGCACATTTGCACAAGCAGTTCTTTCTCATTTCCTTTGAGCACACATCCTTATTTTACAAGGAACTTTTATGATTCCAGCCGGATGTAAAGCCGGATGTGAACTTCCACACATCCTTATTTAATTACCATTATATGTTCACTGTGTATTCACCTCACTTTTATCACAAAACTGATCAGGATGCTGTGCCCTATGGGATGTCCCTCTTAAGAATTGAGGAGGGGAAGAGTGTGTGGCCATCTAGCCCCTGCAGTTCCATCTCTGTAAGGGTGGAGGGAAGGCCAACCACTATTTAGCTCCTTGGTGGACACTGGAGTTGGCAGCCCAGGTGTAAGCCAGGAATGACAAGGGTCATCCTAAGCTTTGGTGAAGAGATTCATTGATACATAACCCTTGTAGGGTCTTAAAGGGATTGTCTCACTACATTGATTCATCTTACCTCAGTCCTGTTTTCTTGTTTTCACTTTGAATTCAAGGGTGTGTTTACTGGCTTCCACTAAGCTGCAGTAGAAGCCAGGTATGTAGCTATAGCAACCGGTGCTGGCAGCCTATCAGGATAGATCAAACAGGTCTGTAGCTATAGCGACCTGAGGAGCTGATGCAGCCCATAAAAGAGGGGATATCTCAGAATAGGTAGGACACTGTTAATGGACACATATTGCAAATTGACTTGTTTTTGCAAGATCTTTAACATAAAAAGCAATCATTGAAGTGAGACAACCCCTTTAAGCCTCACAGGGTTGGGGAGCACTTCTTTTTTCACAGTGGGCCACATCCTTGTGCACTTTTTATGTATTTAGGTGAAGACTACACATACTCCAGCTTTGAAAATAAAGAAAAAATATTTGTGTCTGGAGCTAAGTGATCCCTTCAAGATTCTGCACTAAATTATAGTGTGATTTCTTCAGCCTGCTCCCCGTTGCACTACTAGGTATGTTGTCTAATCTATTGATAACATTAATAGGCTGACCAATCATAGTATTACATGTCAATGAGGGGCTACAGCATGAACCGGAAGTCCACAGCTATTACAGACATAATAATTTCAGGCATAGACATATATTTACGGAAAGCTTTATGGCACCTGTATAGAAATCTATGTATGTGCATCAATCAAATGTCTAATTCACTGCCTATAGCAATTGATGAGGAGCCACCACTGCAGCATGAAGAACAAAAATCAGCTATAAGAAATAGTAAAAATGTAATTCAAAAGGTACAGCTTTACATAGTGCAGCAATATTATGTTAAAGGGGTTGTCTCACTACATTGATTCATCTTACCTCAGTCCTGTGTTCTTGGTTTCACTTTGAATTCAGGGGCGTGTTTACTGGCTTCTACTAGGCTGCAGTAGGATCCAGGGCTGTTGCTATAGCAACCAGTGCTTGCAGCCTATCAGGAGAGATCAAACAGGTCGGTCACTATAGCGACCTGAGGAGCTGATGCAGTCCATACAAGAGGCGATAGAATAGGTAGGACACTGTTAATGGACATATATTGCAAAGTGACTTGTTTTTGCAAGATCTTTAACATTAAAAGCAGCAATCCTTGTAGTGAGACAACCCCTGTAAGGGAGAGATGCAGCTGGTGCAGCTTTACACAGTTCAGCAATAGTATGTAAAGGAGATATGCAGCTGTTGTAGCTCTGCACAGTGCAGCAATAGTATGTGAAGAGAGATATGCAGCCAGTGTAGTTTTAGGGTGCTTTCACACGGAGAGTTTTTCTTTTGTGCATTTTTGGATGTGTTTTTTTGTGCAGAAAGGCACAGCAATTAATGCTGTATATTTCTGCACCAAAAAAACACTCCGTGTGAAAGCACCCTTATACAGTGCAGTAATATTATGTGAAGCTGGTGTATTATATATGTATTATATTCAGCTGGTGTAGCTTTATACAGTGCAGCAACATTGTGTGCAAATAGATATGCAGCTGGTGTAGCTTTATACAGCGCAGCAATCTTGTATAAAGGGAGATATGCAGCAGGTGCCATGTAACAATCAGGCCTCCTTTCTACATATCTACCATTCTGCTAAGGTGTTACCCTACTGACATAGATGAATTCAGACTTTCTGTTGCCTGCGGCAAACTTTGAGATTTCCACCTTCCAGATTAGCAGTGTTTGCCCACGTCCTGAAAAATGACCAATCACAGCGCTGCATGTCACCAAGCGCCTGACACATGGATCAGTGAGCCCCAACACCTCATCTAATATTAATATAAGCTGCGCAGTTCAGACCTTGTATGTTGCATATAGCACATTAGTAGAAAGATGTGCAGGATGTGTTAAAATCTACGGTGTAATATACATATGGTGGTGGTGACTTTTTCTATATTTCTGCATAAATTTGCCATAAAATTATATTAGATATTTATACAAATCCCAAATGAAGATCAAGAGAACCACAAAAAATAAAATGAGTCAAAAATATTAAACGCGGTCATTTACTTATTGAGAAAATCATCCAATTTTACATGTCTGTTAGTGGCGGAAGTATGTGAGCCACTACTTAAAGAAAAGTTTTGTAACCTTTTCCAGCCTGATAAGCATCAACAGCTCTTTTTCTGAGGTCCTCAGAAACTCCTTTGTTTATGCCATGATAAACTTCTGCATTGTGAAGAGCAGGCTTTAAAAATGTTTAGTCTGAGCTGGGAGTTTCGGGGGCATGTTTCCTATCAGACAATGACTGCATATCATACTGATATGCCATCATTGTCTTTCGTGGCAAAACCCCTTTAAGAGAAATGCTTTACAGCAGTTATATAGGTATAGGAGCATATGAACAGGAGCAGACCGATTGACAGCTATAGGAAAGTTTTCTAGACATGCTCTGTGACATAGGAAGAAGTGTGCAGAAAGATGACTGGTGGATCCTGTGTTATCTATAAACATTGGTGTCACTTTTCAGTGTAATTCTGCCTATACTGATAATGGGGAAACTGATGAAAAGTTTTCTGTACGGAACAGTAAGAGGCCATTTACATGGCACAGGTCAAATACCGGTGAAAAACCGCCGGGCGGAAAATCCGTGCAGTCAGGACATGGGAAAAAACAGTTTTCAGCAAAAACGTCCTGAATATTTGTTGAGTAAGTCTATGAATTTGTTCTGAGAAATAGTATTGCCTCCATCAGATCCTCCTTCATAGATGACCCCAAAACTGATCTCATTATTTCCAGGCTAGAGAACGGCCTCTCTACACTAACTTGGGTTGGTGTCAAAGCAGTGACCACATGGGCAATATCTTTAACAATTTCACTGTATAAGGGAATTGCCTCATGCACCGTCAGTTTTGATGAACGGTAGAACTCTTCTACTCTACTGAGGGCAAATGAAAAATGTTGCTGAAATCTGGTTAATCTGTTTGCTCCATGTCATCCAAATACTTTCAAAATTAGACTCATCATCTGGTGAGGCTGAAGATATGGTACCACTGGCAAGACCCAATTCCTCTTGCTCTTGGCACTGCGTTGAACTAACTGTACCAATTTATTATAGATTTTTGGAGTCGGACCATTTTGTAACAACTGTGACTCCACCAAAATGGACACCGACTCCATGACTCCACAGCCCTGACTACAACTGCAAGACTCGACAACAAATTGGCAGCCTACAATCTATCGATTCTTACACATGTAGCAAAGATAAACTTGACAGATAACACACCATGACATAATAGCACAGAGAGTTAGCTCAACTTTTTCAATGCTTTTCAATGGCCTTTGTTGTGATCTAAGAACAATTAACATGGAAAGCTGTGGTATTGTCGTCAAGTTAAACTTTGCTACATCTTTTTGAACCATCCCTTATTATGCTCTTCTTCACTCCACTACTTTACTGTCACTTCACAGGCCTCCGTGTGGCCAATCTTCCACTGCACATTGGCTACCAGTCCTTCCCCACACTGCTCCTTTTAGGCTTAGTGAAAGCCTCCTTCATTGTTGACTCCCCTTCAGGCTGATGTCTCTCACTGTCTCCTGCAGACTCCACAAAGCTGACAATACTCTCAAAGTGACAGTCAACACAGAACTCTGCAAGCTATCACCTTCCTCGGCTTTCTGGTCCCAATGCACAGGAGAGGCTTCCACTCCTTTGTAAGTGAGCAGAGTGCAAGCCTATCCTTCACCTGGAGGGAGCCCGAGAGCGGCAGTGGCATGGGACCAGAAAATACGTATCATTTGCCCATCATAACCCCATTCAAGTGGACAACCTTTTTAACCTCAGGTAAAGATTAGTCAGCACCTCCTCAGTAATGTTCTCCAGACATTGCTAGGTGACACAATGGTACCTCCCACATATGGGTCTTTAGAACACATGCTAGGTGACCCACTATGCCATGTTTCCACTGGCTCATCACTCAATCTGGTCTCCTACCCATCACCTTGCATGATGGGCACGCTTGGGTCATGTCCCCACGGCAAGGATTTTCGGCTGGCTTTTCAGCCGGTTTGCGGTTTTTCAGACCGCCTGAAAAACCGGAGGAAAATGAGCACAATTGTGCTCTATGGAAAACCCGTGCAGCAGTCCCCACTGCACGGGTTGTCCGCCCGGCGGCAAAACATTGAGCAAGCACCTTCTTCCGTCCGGTTTTCGGACGGAATCTGTGCTTCTCAATGGGAGGGCTCTTCTCCGCTCATCGCGGAGAAAAGCCCCCCCCCCTCCCCCGCGGCCGTGGGGACGGGCGCAAAACAGGACAAATACCGGCCGGCAAACCGGCCGGTATTTGTCCTAGCCATGGGGATGCGCCCCTACTCTGGCCTCCAACCAAAGGATGCTTCCATGATAGACAAACCACTCCTGCCTGTAGTCTGCCAGTGTTCTCATGGTAGACAGGTCTAGACTTTGTTGCAGGTTTTTAAGGCACCTCACATGGTCTGACCCTACCTCGTCCCATAATCCTGCCAAACCGCTCTCTTGTTTACACTCTTTACCCCCTGTGGCACTGCAGCCACTCCAGCACTAGGCTCCTTCAGAGACTGTTCTGCCACCTTCACCCAAATAAGGGGCGTGCTGGTATCGCTGTGTACCATCAGCCACCAGCCCACTACAAACCCAGTATATAAGGTGATCAAACAATAAAGGATAGTGAGTACAACACACACAGATCATTTATGGGCAGAAACATAACACCAACAAACAAGTGCCCACAGTTACATGTTCACACACACTTCTTTCCACCTAAAACACGAGGGGCCACATGTATGAAAACTGTTTAGGTCTAAAACTCACTTTTTTCCCATAGGTTACTATGGGCAAAAAGTGAGTTTTAGACCTAAACAGTTTTCATACTGTGGCCCAAGGTCCATAAATGTGCCATACCCAATGCAGGTCATTGTCCTCACAACATAGCCTCCTATCTCTACAGCCTTGTCTCACAGAGGCTAAAATGTAACCTTAGGCAATTGGTTCATCAATTCATCATTCTTTACAGACTTCTCTAAGGGGTTGTTCACACAGCATTTTTGGATTCGATTTCTGATCCGTTTTGGATCTGAAAATCGCATCCAAAAACGCTGCGGTGATCGGATCCTAAACGATCCAACACACAGCTGCGTGTTTGGATCTGATTTGGATGCAGCAGGACCGCACCCTATACTTTATTATAGGGCTTCTGCTGTGTCTTTTAGACCAAGAATTGACATGTCAATTATTGGAACGATACGAAGGATGGATCCAAAAGATGCAATGAGACACGCACTGGCGTTCACTCGTGTGAACGCCGTTGCGTGTTTCAAAGTAAAAGCAATGTAAATCACATTGCTATTAATTAGATACGTGTTTGGGTCCATTTAGGGTCCGACAGATGGATCCAAATACGTATCCAAAAACGTATGTTCACACGGACTTAACATGCCATGTGAACATACCCTAAGGCCCCGTTCACACGGCAGTTTTGGCAACGGGTTTCGTCGGACCGCGGCGCAAACTCACGGGTTTGCGGCGCGGGCGGGGTGTGTGGTCTCGACGTGGGAGGGGCGTGGATTAGGGCGCGGCTTGCGCCGAGGGTTTGCCCCCATGCAAATTAATAGCAGGGGGCAAACCGCGCCGCGAGCCACATCCCAGCTGCGCACCACCTGCGGCGACACCCGCGGCAGCCCCGCGGCCTCCGCATAGAGCACTCCCTGTCAAGAATTGACAGGAGAGTTCTTCACCACGTGCGGGTTTGGCCGCGGCCCCGGAGCCGTGACCAAACCCGCGGCGTGTGAATATTAACATGGTTTCCAATAGGAAACCATGTTAATAAACTAAGCGCGATTTGGCCGCGGTTTTGGCCGCGGAAACCGCGTCCATAATTGCGGCCAAATCCGCCGTGTGAACAGGGCCTAAGGGTTCCCCATGGCCAACCCTCATCTCTAGGAATAGCTTAATGCCTCCAGCATCAGTCTTTTTTCAGTGACAGGGAAACTCTGCCTGCCATGTGGCTACATCCACAGCCTTCCTGGAAGCTGGTCACATTCAGGCCCGGACTGCCCATAGGGCAAACCGGGCATTCGCCCGGCGGGCTGCTGGGGTCCGAGCCGCAGGGCCGGCTCGGAGCGCCAGCCGAAAGGGCCGGTGTTTCCCCCCCCCCCCGGCGGATCCCGAGTGCCGGCGCATGGAGCACGGACAGGGGCCGCAACGGTCGCATATGCGCCCGGGACCCCTTTTTCCAGGGCCAACAGGCTCCACCTCGCCACAGGCGCATAGCCGGGTCACAGACCCAGAAAGCACCATCACGGCCGCCACCTGCACCGCACGGTGCAAGCAGGGGCCGAGGCTGAACAGCCGGGATCTTCTGATCCTGTCCCGTTCACTCCCAGGAGGCCGCGGGGCAGGCGCGCGATTTGATGACGTCATCGCGCGCCCGCTCCGCGGCCTGCTCTCGGCCACTAGAGGCTTCCGGATGAGGAGAGAAGAGGAAGCAGAAGCTTCAGGTAAGTATTATTATTTATTTATTTATTTACTACCTACTGGCCCTGCCTGCCTGCCTAGCTATATATACTAGCCCTGCCTGCCTGCCTGCCTAGCTATATACACTAGCCCTGCCTGCCTAGCTATATACACTAGCCCTGCCTGCCTGCCTGCCTGCCTAGCTATATATACTAGCCCTGCCTGCCTAGCTATATACACTAGCCCTGCCTGCCTGCCTAGCTATATACACTAGCCCTGCCTGCCTAGCTATATACACTAGCCCTGCCTGCCTGCCTAGCTATATACACTAGCCCTGCCTGCCTGCCTAGCTATATACACTGCCCGCCCGCCTAGCTATATACACTACCCGCCCGCCTGCCTACTATATACACTAGCCTGCCAGCTATATATAAATAGCCCTGCCTCCTGCCTAGCCCATATATACTACCCTGCCTGCCTGCCTAGCTATATATACTAGCCCTGCCTGCCTATATATAACCCTGCCTGCCTGCCTAGCTATATATACTACCCGCCTACTATTAATATACTAGCCCTGGCCTGCCTGCCTAGCTATATATACTAGCCCTGCCTGCCTAGCATATTATACTACCCTGCCTAGCTATATATACTAGCCCTGCCTGCCTGCCTAGCTATATATACTAGCCCTGCTTGTCTAGCTATATATACTAGCCCTGCCTGCCTAGCTATATATACTAGCCCTGCCTATAAGGGCCCTGCCTTCCCCACTATATACACTACCCTCCTATAAGTTTGCCCTGCCTGCCTACTAAAATTTCTAGCCCTGCCCATAAGGGGCCCCGCTTGGGCCCACTATATATACTAGCCCTGCCTGCCTAGCTATATACTAGCCCTGCCTGCCTGCCTGCCTATAAGGGCCCTGGCTGCCTAGCTATTTTTTTTTAGCCCTGCCTACAACTGGCCCTGCCTGCCTATATACTAGCCCTGCCTATAAGTGGCCCTGCCTGCATAAATACTGGCCCTGCCTGCCTACATAGTGGCCCTGCCTGCTACATACTCGCCCTGCGTGCTATTTACTGGCCCTCCCTGGCTATATAAGGGCCCTACCTGGCTACATACTGGCCCTACCTGGCTACATACTGGCACTACCGGGCAAATTTACGGGCCCTACCTGCTAATTACTGGGGCACCACAGCTACCTGGCTATTACTGGGGCTGTCCTATCTACCTGGCTATCTACAGGGTAGGCTCTGTCCACCTTACCTAAGGGGGGTCTACCTATTTACATGCCACTTATCTGACATTTTTTAATTTCTAATTTTTAGGGTCTAACATATGCTGTTTGGGTACAATGACTAATTTTTTTACTGTGTGGGCACCAAAGGGGCACAATTACTATTTGGACTCTATGGATAGGGAGTTTGTACAGATTTGGGAATTGATAGGAAAGTCTGGAAAAGAGAGGACCCTAAGATGTATTTGTGGTAAATTCAACATGGACGATTATTGACCTGGAGAAAAACATTGCATGCTGTACCGGGACAGAGAAAAAATGGAAGGAACAACTCATCAGGGAAGACATCATAAAGGGTTTTGGGACAATGGAGAAAAAAAGGGAAAGAGTACAACTCCCATCAGAGATGACGTCTCCTGTGAGTCCCTGATGCCAGGGGTAATTTTACTTCTGTGTTGAATCAGTGCTGTATTCATGTGATGGTGACCCGATTACTGGTGATCCGATTGGTGGCGTTGTAGGTTTTCTTGTGTTTAGGGGGCTTTCACACAGAGCGGTTTTTGGTGCATTTTTTAATGCAGTTTTTTTTTTGTGCAGAAATGTCCAGCATTAACTGCTCTGCCTTTCTGCACAAAAACGCATCAAAAACAAATAAAAAATGCACCAAAAATGCTCCATATGAAAGCAGCTTTATAGTGTAGTTTATTTTAGAAAGTGGCGAGAACAAGGGACATTTATAAGCGGATATTGTATGTGGGCTGGTGGGGGCTTAGTGCCAGGGCTGATTTTTATTCCCAGTCCGGCCCTGGTCACATTATATGGAATATATTATTTACCCTTTATGATTCTGCTACAAATGAGACATCTAATGGCAACAGATAATATTACAATATTAACTTTTTATATTGAATAACCTATAGTAATGAGAGACAGCAGTAAACACATTAACATAAGCTATGGGTTATTAAGGGTGACCCCCCACTACATGCAGAGTCATACCATACAGCAGTCCCCTATGTGCTGAGCAGATACAGCAATTGCAACACTCTGTTCCAAGGTAGAAATTCAGCAGGTACAGCAGTACACAGTACAGCAATCTTGTGTGTGAAGACATGCAGTGTACTCAGCAGATGCAGCATTCCACAGTGCAGCAATCAGGTGTGTGAAGGCAGAGATGAGCAGGTGCAGCTCTACACAGTGCAGCATTCTTCTGTATGAATGTAAACACGCAGCAGGTGAATCTCTACACAGTGCAGCATTCTTCTATGTGAATGTAGACATGCAGCAGGTGCAGCTCTACACAGTGCAGCATTCTTCTGTATGAATGTAGACATGCAGCAGGTACAGCTCTACACAGTGCAGCATTCTCCTGTATGAATGTAGATACGTAGCAGGTGCAGCTCTACACAGTGCAGCATTCTTCTGTATGAATGTAGCCATACAGCAGGTGAAGCTCTACACAGTGCAGCTTTGTTCTGTATGAATGTAGACACATAGCAGGTGCAGCTCTACACAGTGCAGCATTCTTCTGTATGAATGTAGACACGTAGCAGGTGCAGCTCTACACAGTGCAGCATTCTTCTGTATGAATGTAGACATATAGCAGGTGCAGCTCTACACAGTGCAGCTTTCTTCTGTGTGAATGTAGACATGTAGTAGGTGGAGCTCTACACAGTGCAGCATTATTCTGTATGAATGTAGACACGTAGTAGGTGGAGCTCTACACAGTGCAGCATTCTTCTGTATGAATGTAGACACGTAGTAGGTGCAGCTCTACACAGTGCAGCATTCTTCGGTGTGAAGGCAGACATGCAGCAAGTGCAGATTTCTTAGGAGTACGGTGCCGATATATAGAAAACAAACCTAGTCTACTCTTTGAGTGGTCACTCTCACCCATTTAGATTTTCTGCGCCTGTGGCACACGCTGCCATGAGCCCCTTCCTGACAACCATCCTCAACACATGTAAAATCCATTCTGTAAGTTTAGTCTGCTGCACATTTTGGAGAAAGCAAACAGATTCTGAATCCAGCACCTACAGAAGTCTATGGCCCTCTCCTGATTCTGTGGAAATGTAATGTACATTATATACTGCTAGTACCCCAGCACAGAGCGCATTGAGATCTGTCCTGTGCTCATGAAATGTGGCAGCAGTTGTGACCCTCCTAAAACTACTGATGTGTATGGTAGTTGCATAAACCAGAAAAGAAGTTTTAATGACTCACAAGCCATAATGCCAAGTGTTCACTGGTTATCCTCATTCAGTTAAGTGGCCTAAAAATCCTCCCAAATCCCTCCTCTCTGCTTGAGTGACAACTGTAATATTCCCCTTGGGTCATACAAAATTCCAAACCCCTCTCTTCTGGTTCGTATGATGTCATGAACATGGCTGTCTTATCCATTGGGCACACTAGGCAGTTGTCCGAGGACACCAGGAGCTTAGGGACCCTGGGCAGTCAGAGATATGCCCTGGTTCCCTTTGTTGGTGCAGCTTATTGCACTGTTTGTGCATCCTCAGGATCAGAAAATAGTCTTGTAGGCTGCTTTAGACTGTGAGAGGTTAGTTTTATGTTATTTTTTTCTGCTCCAATTGAAATAGCCACTGCTAAAGGGAACCTGTCACATAGGTTATACTGTCCTTGCTGATGAGAGCACAAGCTACTGACAGACCGCTTCCAGCGCTGTGTCCCTTAGGGTATGTTCACACGGCATTTGTTAAATACGTATTTGGGTACGTTTTACATACCAAAAAACTGACCAAAATCCATATTTAACAATGTTCAAGTGTGATTACATTGATTTCAATGTAAAATACGTATCGTCGTTGAGACGATATGTGTTTTACATATGTTTTTGCAGTGTGTAAAACGGATGCGTTCAAAGAGTTGACACGTCAATTCTTGATCCGTTTTACACATTGAAAAGGCAACAGAAACAATAGGGATACGTTTAAGTAATCCTGAAAAGGTATCCAAATACTGTACATACCACACACGTTTTTGGATGCCTTTGACGTAATACGTTTAACATATTGCAAAAACGTATCCAAAACGCCATCTGCCCATATTCTTATTCTGTGAGATGCAGCAGTTTCAGAGCATTTAATTCTCAAATCTGGCAGTTTGCAGCCTGTTCTGCCAGAGATGTATCCAGCTTATTCATGAGTGGGTGTTATACCCACCCACCAGTGGCTAGCCCTGCCCACTCACAGATGATCCTGCAATAACTAAATAGGTAGAAACCTGTCAATAAACAGCAGGTGGACAGGGCTATAGTCAGATGGGTGGGGCTAACACCCGCTTATGAATAAACTGGACTCAGCTCTGGCAGAACAGGCTGAACACTGCCAAATTTGAACTTTAAATGCTCTGAAACGCCTGCATTTTACAGAATAAGGGACACAGCACTGGAAACAGCCGGTCTGTCACTAGCTTGTGCTGTCCTCAGCAAGGGTGGCATACCTAGGCTCCTACCTTCCTGGAGCCCTACATATCTACCTACCCACCAGGGGCCTGCCTACCTACTCACCTAGTGTCTGTCCTATATTCCCACCTGGGGCCTGCTTGCCTACCTACCCAACTTTGTATGTGTTTATCTCTATAATATATGTTATGTTATAAAAATGCATCTATTAAGATCAAAGTAACATCACTGCTATTTGGCACTGGTCTGCTAGAGGTAGCTGGGTATAATTGGGTATACTTGGCAGTTTTATAAGCATAGCTTGGTGTGATGTCATGTGCTTGTGCAGGGCCCACTGCTTTACCAGAGGACCCTTAATGCTGTTATGACAGCCCTGTAAGGGACCACTAGCCCAGGACACTTCACAGGCTGAAATATGCCCAACAGACACTTGGCTTTCATGGTCATTTTATTATTTTAACTTTTTCTTGAACATGATACTACTATTAAATGATACCTATCGAAAGCAGTGGGCACGGAGGAGGTTTAACTACTAAAAGACTGAACGAGTGAGCCTTTAAGGTTTTGTCCACAGTTCAGACATTTTCCGATAAACAATGCGTCTAAGAAATAAGAGTAAAGAATGTTTTAATTTTCTAAGCACTTTGCTCCCTATCAGGCTGGCTAATAACGTCCAAAGTGCCATGTGACTCCATGGTCTCACTGCTGGACACTCCATCTGAATGAACACTACATCACTGAGGTCTTTTCTGTATAAATGCATGATGAAGCGATAATGTAACCAGGGAGAATTTATAGATTAGGGAATCGTTTCAAGTGTCGAGCTCCTGGACAGCCTATAACTGCACAGACCAAGATTCAGAAAATCCTGCTTTGGTCAGTGCATCTGTCGGCGCTTCCGTTTGATCCTGCACCAGACAACATTTCTCCACACCCAGGGACTAAGGGCGACATGTATGAAAGGGTTTTTCACCCCTTTCTGGCGTACAATGCACCGAACTGAGCAGGCTAAGATGTCTAATGCACCTAATGAATGTGTTAGGCGCATTGTTCGTAAGACTCGACAATTTCTAATGCGCCTAACATTAAGGGGTGTTCTGGGGGCGGTTTTCACACCACACTGTAATATTAGACACATATATGAATGTGGTTCGGGAAAACTAGGCAATACTGCTCCGACAGGAAAGACCTATCTCATGTGGTCTGTCTGAGCCTGAGGAGTCGGGAAATGGAGAATAGATTGTCCAAATGTCCAATATTTCTCAACTTTTCACCCGGGACATTAATAAAAAGTAATTTTATTTTAAGTATAAAACTGAAAAAATTTTTTATATTTATATTTAATGAAAAATATAAATCAAAAAAAAATTTAAAATGTAAAATATATAAATTCCTAAATATAAAAAATCTCTTATAAAAGCTTTTAAATTTTTACCGTATATACCGAGTATAACCATTTTTCGAAAAAAAAGTGCTGAAAAAATCCCCCCTCGGTTTTATACTCAGTCACTGTGGGAAAAGGGGTGCTGCGATCCCCGGGGCGCCGACAGGGACCTTCTCTACTCGACTCTCAGGGGCGATATAACTGAATCCCCAGTACCTGACAGCGTTCGGGGCTACGGGGGGGCCTGCCTGTCAGTTTTTCCCCCCGCATTTGGGGTCCCCCGGGGCGCACACAGGGGGAAGAGATACCATGTGGGCAGAGAGCGAGCGAATTTGCGGCCGCCCGGATTTCCGGACGGCAGGTGTGTCACACCTGCCCGGTGGGGGGTGATACAACACCCGCCGTGCCGGAAGACCAGGGAGCGCGGCCCGGGAGGGGAGCACGGGGGGTCGAGGTGATGGTTGTTTTTTTTTTTATTCCGCCCTTTACCTGCCTATAGCCATACCTGCCCTAACCTGCCTAGTTACGCCTAATCCTGCCTACCCTTTCCCCAGTACTGCCATACCTGCCTAGTACTGCCCATACCCTCCTATAGTCTATACCTGCCCATACCGCCTAGTACTGCCTATACCTGCCCTATACCTGCCTAGTACTATCTATACCTGCCTATACCCTACCTATAACTGCATATTACTGCCTATACCTGCCTAGTACTGCCTTTATCCTGCCTAGTACTGCCTATACCTGCCCTATACCTGCCTAGTACTGCCTATACCTGCTTAGTACTATCTATACCTGCCTATAGCCTGCCTATACCTGCCTAGTACTGCCTATACCTGCCCTAGTATCTGCCATATGCCTGCCTATACTGCCTAGCACTGCCTATACCTGCCTAGTAATGCCTATACCTGCCTATACCTGCCTAGGGACCTATACCTGCTATAGCCTGTCTATGGGGAAGACCTAGCCAGCCTATACCTGCATTATACCTGCATATAGCCTGCCTAGGTGACCTATATCCTGCCTATAGCCTGCTCTAGGGGGACATATACCTGCCTATACTGCCTATAGCCTGCTAGGCGACCTATACCTGCCTATAGCCTGCCTAGGGGGACCTATACCTGCCTATACCAGCCTATAACGACCTATACCCTGCCTATGAGGACCTATACCTGCCTATGGGGCAATTGCCTGCCTATAGCCTGCCTAGGGGGACATATAGCTGCCTATACCAGCTATGGGATACATTAAACTGCCTATACATGCCTATAACCTGCCTATGGGGGACATTAAACTGCCTATACCAGCCTATATCTGCCTATGGGGGACATTAAACTGCCTATGGGGGACATTAAACTGCCTATACCTGCTTATATCTGCCTATAGGGACATGAAACTGCCTATACCAGCCTATATATGCCTATGGGGGACATTAACTGCCTATACACTGCCTATGGGGACATTAAACTGCCTATGTAATTTTATTGGTATCTATTTTTATTTTTAAAATTCACCAGTACCCGCTGCATTTTCCACCCTAGGCTTATACTCGAGTCAATAAGCTTTCCCGGTTTTTGTGTCAAAAGTAGGTGCCTCGGCTTATACTCGGGTCGGCTTATACTCGAGTATATACAGTAATCGAATCTAAAACTAGTTTTAGATTAAGTAACCCATTGATAATGATGTTCAGATTTTTTTTAATTTTTACTACATTAAATTTGACATTTATTTTTGCTGCTCTCACTCTTTATTCTGAATACAGCAAGAGCCAGCATACCACAAGTTTTGCCGGGACCTGTGGTTCACCAAGCAGGATCAGTACCATAGTTTCTATTCACTGACATGCTATTCTAATGTTTTTTCTCTTATTTCCAGCCTGTCTATAACCTTAATACATGTTAGGCGCATTACTTATGTGCCTAAGTTCTGTAATGCGCCAAACACACAGACGAGGCGCGTCAAACTTTACACACCATTTATGAACGCACAAAAAACACTTTCATACATTCAGGTGCATTATACACTTAAAATGAGACTCGACTATTCACTTAGATTCGCCTTCCTTCATACATGTCGCCCTAAATATTTTATAGTATGTGAGACTCAGAATAAAATCAAAACTTGATGCCCCCCAAATCCCATCCCCCAAAAAACAGAGGGACATTAAAACTATCACAGCATATAGGGCTCATTAGGATGACACTGAAAGGCCATTTATCCAGCACTCCCCACTGAGAGAAAGAGGTGCCCATATCAGAAATTACATGTGTGAATGGTGAGAAGGGTCCCAGAGTTGCTTCAGATTTTCCCTTAGAAATGTAGTGCTACACAATATAAAATAACAATGTCATACATCGGTACAAGTGCCTAAGGCCCCGTTCACATGGCTTATTCATGGCACGGATTTGCTGTGCCTATTCAGCAGATACACATTGGCTAAATAAGGGGCGGGGCGGGGGGGGCCCCCCGTCCCATAGATTCCCAAAAACCACGGGCATATTGCTCCTTAGAAAATGGCATGTATTTTTCCCCCGCCGTGGATTGCCAAAGCAGGGGGAGGAGGACGGAATTTCCACTTTCTCTATGAAAACAGGGATTACCTTTAATTGATCGATGATTGGCGCCGTACTGCGCGCAAACCCCGGCGCGGAGAACGGTCCCAAATCCGCGGGAAATTAGCGTGTGAAAGGGCCCCAAAATTTGTCAAAAAAGGGGCCCCAAACCAACATGCACTGCAACATAATACACTGCATAGTGCAACAAAAAAAAGCAGATAACACCGTGCTGTGCCTACAGCAGATCCACACATAAAGTGATCTAATAATAACGGTAGAAGATTAATATTAGGATTTGGGGTGGTATCCTGGCCATCTAAGGCATCCCTTTCGGCACCAGCAGTTCAGGGTATCTGTTCACCACTCAGGTTATACAACTAAGGTCAGCCCTGTTTTTGCTGTTATGTAGACTAGAGCATGTAGATGTCATGGACGCCTGATCCAATGTAATTGGATTACTTTTCTATTATAATGAGTGATATCAGGAACCATGTGCGGGGCTTTACTGTTTCTGATATATTGATACCAGGCATATGCAGTCAGTGTCGGACTGGGGTGCCTAGGGCCCACAGGTGGAGTTGACTCTAGGTTCCCACCAGTTGAGTTTTTATGTGCCCATCGGTGGAGTTTATTTTAGGGGCACACCCTACAGCTACTGTAAATGACTGTACATGCCTCCTATACTCTGCTTCTTGCTTTTTGCCTCTCTTTCTGTGCTTTTTTGCCTCTTCTGAGAATTTATATGGAGTTAAAAAAACAACTTTAGGTCTACCATGCTCAGGGGCAAACCAGGGGTTTACCCTATTCCCCTGTGGGCCAGTCCGAGCCTGTATGCAGTGTATGGATCTCAATGACATCAAGTCGTAAGCCCTCGCGGGTAGGGTCCTCTCTCCCTCTGTCATGCCAATTGTCATTATCCTATCCTGTACTCGTTTGACTATGTAATGTATGTACCCTCTCGAATGTACAGCGCCTGGATAATGCGCTTTAAATAAATAATAATAATAATAAGTCGTGCTCTTCTCTGTATCAGTATTGGTAGTTTTGGGAATAATCCTGATTGCACCTCTGCTCCATGGAGACTCTTGTGGAGTGATAGGTGCAGCAATGTTGGAGTTACCACGTCTTCAGTGGTTTCCTAGTGGGGGAACAGGTTACAGACATGCAGAACATGTTGACAGCTCTTACTATTGTCACGTGACTTCTCCACTATAGGGAAAGATTGAGGTCACGGTATTGATTTTTGCTACAGTGAAAAACTACTATGTAGCTCTCACCTAACACTCCAACTCTTGTCTTTAGGGTAGGCATTAGTGACATGTCCTAGTATTACACATGGCATGGGACAGTGTACAGTAGCCGTGTCTTGGACTATCTAACAGATGTCATGGGTTATATATAGTGTTGGGAATATGAGGTCTCCACGAAGGAAGGTGGATCAGTATGGATTATACATGGTGCAAGGGCTGGGACATGAGGCCTGTATGGAGACTAGCTGTAGAGACTGCTGACTGGACACCACTGAGGGCACCAGCTTTTACAATACCACCAAGGTGTGGTAAATAAGATAAGGAGAATGGGTGGATGAATGATGTGCTCCGCTGGCACATCCTTGGTGACCCCCGCACATTAGCAGTGCTTTCTATTTATATCTCTGGTGCAGCGCTGGCACAGAGATCATTCTTCCTGCAGCCCAGATCTGTACTATCTCCGGGGAAATTCAGCCGCCTCAGCGTCAAGAACCGACATCACCAGAGAAAACCCAAGATTACTGCTATATACAGCAACTAAAGAGACAGCACCAGATGGTTAGAGACAGTAAGGATGGCCAGTTAGGAAAAGACAGCTGATGAGACGGAAAGGAAGGTGATGTGTAAGAGACAGTAATGAATAGAGAGGTGATGTGTAAGAGACAGAAGGGAATAGAGAGGTGATGTGTAAGAGACAGCAGGAAATAGAGAGGTAATGTGTAAGAGACAGCAGGAAATAGAGAGGTGATGTGTAAGAGACAGCAGGGAATAGAGAGGTGATGTGTAAGAGACAGTAAGGAATAGAGAGGTGATGTGTAAGAGACAGTAAGGAATAGAGAGATGATGTGTAAAAGACAGTAAGAAATAGAGAGGTGATGTGTAAGAGACAGTAAGGAATAGAGAGGTGATGTGTAAGAGACAGTAAAGAATAGAGAGGTGATGTGTAAGAGACAGTAAGGAATAGAGAGGTGATGTGTAAGAGACAGCAGGGAATAGAGAGGTGATGTGTAAGAGACAGAGGAAAATAGGAGGTAATGTGTAAGAGCAGTAAAGAATGAGGGGTTATGTGTAAGAGACAGCAGGAAATTAGAGAGGTGATGTGTAAGAGACATTTAAAGAATAGAGGGTGATGTGTAAGAGACAGTAAGGAATAGAGAGGTGATGGAAAGGGAAAAGCGGGAATGGGAAGGTGATATGTAAGGCAGTAAGATAGAGAGGGTTTTGTAGAAGACAATAAGGAAAGAGAGGTGAGGTGTAAAAGAGCAATAATGGTAGAGGGTGATGTGTAAGACAGTAAGGATTAGAGAGGTTATGTGTAAGACACAGTAAAGAATAGAGAGATGTGTAAAAGACAGTAAGGAAGAGAGAGGTGATGTGTAAGACACAGTAAAGAATAGAGAGGTGATGTGTAAGACAGTAAGGAATAGAGAGGTGATGTGTAAGACACAGTAAAGAATAGAGAGATGATGTGTAAAAGACAGTAAGAAATAGAGAGGTGATGTGTAAGAGACAGCAGGGAATAACGAGGTCATGTAAAAGACAGTAAGAAATAGAGAGGTGATGTGTAAGAGACAGTAAGAATAGAGAGGTGATGTGTAAGAGACAGTAAGGAATAGAGAGGTGATGTGTAAGAGACAGCAGGAATAAAGAGGTGATGTAAAAGAGACAGTAATAGAGAGGTGATGTGTAAGAGACAGTAATAGATAGGTGAGGTGTAAGAGACAGTAAGGAATAGAGAGGTGATGTGTAATATACTGTAAGAAATAGAGAGGTGATGTGTAAGAGACAGTAAGGAATAGAGAGGTGATGTGTAAGAGACATTAATTAATAGAGAGGTTATGTGTAAGAGACAGCAGTGAATAAAGATGTGATTTAAAAGAGACAGTAATAGAGAGGTGATGTGTAAGAGACAGTAAGGAATAGAGAGGCGATGTATAAGAGACAGTAAGGAATAGAGAGGTGATGTGTAAGAGACAGTAAGAGAGAGGTGATGTAAAAGAGACAGAAATAAATAGAGATGTGATGTTTACAAGACAATACTGAATAGAGAGGTGATGTGTAAAAGACTGTAAGAACTAGAGAGGTGATGTATAAGGCTATGTCTCCATGGCATGGCAATACGATCGTATTTTCGACACTTTTAGGATTTTAAAAAAATATGATCATTCAGGCAGCCCCATAGACTATAATAGAAAAAATGACCTGTAGTCTCCAAAGGTCGTTTTTTCTACGATCGTCTTTCGGCGCCGGCGTATTATACATCATGTTGTATAATTTGCTGCCGCTTTTGTTTTTTCCACCGTCTTCCCATACAATTGAATAGTATGGGTGACAGCAAAAAAACTAGAAGTTATCGTGGTTTTTGCCCAAAAACACGGTCGTGCATGGGGAAAAGAAACGGCCGACTTTCAGCCGTTTTTTGTTCGATGCAGTATAGACCTAGCCTTAGAGAGTAAGACAAAGAAAGGTGATGTGTAAAAAGACAGTAAGGAACAGAGCGGTGATGTGAAAGAGATATTAAGATAAGAGATGATGTGTAAAAGACAATAAGGAATAGAGAAGTGATCTGAGAGAGAGTAACACAGATGTGCGAGAGAGGTGATATGTGAAAGATAGTAACATAGGTGATGTGTGAGATACAATAACATATAGAGAGGCAATGTATGAGAGACAGCAACATATAGAGAGGTGATGTGTGAGAGACACTATCGTGAGAGGCCGATGGGCCTTGAGTTTGACAACTGTGATGTAAAGAGATGGGTTTAATTAAAGTCTCTAATTCTTAGTTAAAAACAATGTTAAAAAAATCTAATTCTGGACAATCACTTCAAGTTGTGACATAATCGCATGTGGCCTCTCTAATACTGTAAGGGTAGGTTAATGGCTTATTTGGACGCTGTTTTGGACGTGGTTTTCGAAGCGTTTCTGCAACCAAAACGCCCCATTCTTTAAATTTTTCCCATGTAAAAAAGGTTTTTTACACGTTCTTTGGAAGTGTTTTAGGGTGAAAAAAAAGTGTCATACAATTTTGAAACGTGTTTTTTGGCATTTTCCCCACGCTTTTGGAGCTTTTTCGGGCAAATTTTTGACCGGTATTAAATTTTTATGGGGGAAAACGTTTTTAAAAAACCCCGACCCCAAAAACGGGTTGTTTCGGGGGAGGTTTTGATGCTGTTTTGGGAATGGAAACGCTCCGAAAACCGCTTCGAAAACAGCATTAAAATCAGCCGTGTGAACATACCCTAAGGCTGTGTCTCCACTGCACAGAAAAATATCCGTTTTTTTCAGTATTTTTCATTTTTTTACAATGCTATGCATGTCTGCAAAAAAGGCTCCAAAAAACGCACCAAAAAATGCAAAATGCGCCAAACAACGGCCATTTTTTCAGCTGCTTTTGACAGGCAGTGGACAAAAAACTCAGTTTTATGAACGTTTTTAGTATTTGGTTTTCTGGTCATTTTTTTGTCCACTGCGTGCTTGTAACTTTTCTTTTGCCCTCATCCGAGCACCCTGCAGACATTGCACAGTCCCATCCTGCTGCGGAGCGGAAGTCAATTCATGGCGAGGCCTCAAGCTCTTTCTTCCTGTTGGTCTCAGATGTGAGTTCTTAGAGCACAATAGCTGGAAGATGATTGTGATCATCAGGCTACCTGGGGACACCTTCACACACTCTCAGATCTGTTACTGGAAAAACAAGCGCAGGCCGAATGTTCCATCCACAGCTGTCACTTTCTGCACGCCAGCGGAACTAGCAATTCCCAGAATGAAGATGAAAAAAGAAAAACAAGTCTCTCCCAGGAATAAAGAGCTGAAAATACTGAGGGGCCATAAGATGAGGTCTCTACTGGACCCTGATGAGCCCAGTCGTCATGTAGAAGGTAACCAGCTCCATTCACGTCTCTGCCTTGGAACACCCTACAGCAAGTAAACACACTATAGAGACTATGCCCGGACTGCTGACACGGTGTCAGAGCTGGCATCAAAGCCTGAACCCTATCCAATGGCAGCTCACTTATCAATGATACAGCACCCTGAGGTGGCTGCAATGATCACCCTAATGCCACTGTGCGATGGTGGCAGCTCTGCTCCTCTTATTATGCCCTCTGGCTATGGCATGTCCGAAGCATAAGGGAAAAAGAGCTCTCTTACCACTGTCCCTGCCATGCTAGATGGCCAACTGATGGGTTGGGTAGGGATTAGAAATAATGTGCAGCACATTCTGCTCAGCAGATGAAGATGGAAATCTATTGAATTGTACATGAGCGTGGCAGTAACACTGATGCTGCGATGACCTTCTCACAGGATCTACTCTTTCACGTTGCCGAGAATATATTTACCACTGCCTGCAACCTGAGCATTCCCACAGTGAACCCGAGCTGTGAAAACAAAGAGTTACCATGGCTGCACCACACACGATACTGACCTCAAAAGAGCTTTCAGAAAGCCCAGCAGCGAAGGAGACCAAAGACAACACCTTACATTGGACCCCTTAAATCCCACGCAATGTTATCACAAAACTACCCAGTGAGATAAGGCAACATACAGCTGCCTCCGCACTCTGTAAAGTAGAAAAGTACAAAGACTATCCACTCAGTCTGTAATATAGAAAAGAACACAAACTGCCCTCTGTAGCCCCTCATTCAGTGCTAAAGAAGAGAACACAGCCTCTATCTCTGAAACCCACTCACTCTGTAATATGGGGTAAGAAATGAGACTGTATTGGCCCCTCATTCTCTAATATAAAATACAACAATGGCCTGTATTCCTACATCCTTCTCACTCTGTGATATAGGAGAGAACACACATTATATTCTTGTAGCCCCCTCATTCATTGATAAAGAAGAGAACACAGCCTCTATCTCTGAAGCCCACTCACTCTGTAATATGGGGTAAGAAATGAGACTGTATTGGCCCCTCATTCTCTAATATAAAAACAACAATGGCCTGTATTCCTACATCCTTCTCACTCTGTGATATAGGAGAGAACACACATTATATCCTTGTAGCCCCCTCATTCATTGATAAAGAAGAAAACACAGCCTCTATCTCTGAAGCCCACTCACTCTGTAATATGGGGTAAGAAATGAGACTGTATTGGCTCCTCATTGTCTAATATAAAATACAACTCGGCCTACATTCCTACATCTTCCTCACTCTGTAATATAGGAGAGAACACACACTATATCCCTGCAGCCTCTTTAATCTGTTATAAAGAAGAGAACATAGTCTCTATCTCTGAAGCCCACTCGATCTGTAACATGGGGTAAGAAATGAGACTGTATTGGCCCACCCTAAAAATATTTCTAATTATAAATAGAGACAACAGCCTATATATCCTATAAACATTTCTTCCTCACTACTGGGTAAAAAATAGGAAGAACAACCACCTGACATTCCCTGCAGCCTTTTAATCTGTTATAAAGAAAAGAGTCTCTATCTCTGAAGTCCACTGACTCTATAATATCAGGAAAAAATGAGATGGTATTGACCAGGGTTGTGGGGTCCGAGTTGGTGCCTATTTTGCAGCAGTCGGTGTCGTCATAAAATGGACTGACTCCGACTCCCAAAATATATAATAAGTTGGTCCAGTTAGTTCGATGCAGTGCAAAGAGCAAGAGGAATTGGGTCCGGCCAATGCTACTACTCCCATATCTTCAGCCTCATCACATGAGGAGTGTAATTGATGATATGGAGCAGGCAAAGCGCTGCCCCAGGGGAAAAGATTCCGCTCCCATTGCAAACAGATTCCAGCAAAATTTTACACCTGCTTTCAAAGAAGTAGAAGAGTTCAACCATTCATCAAACTGACTGTGCTGAGCATTCTTTATACCTGACATTGTTAGAGATGTGCCCTGTGGTCACCGCTTTGCCCCCAACGCAAGTTAGTGTAGAGAGGTCGTTCTCTAGCCTGGAAATAATGAGATCAGATGTGAGGTCATGTATGCAGGATCTGATGGAGGCAATACTATTTCTCAGAACAAATTCAGAGACTCCACAAATGTTCCTGCAGTGTTTTGCATATTTACCATTTTTTTGTGTTCTAAAATCATATCCAATAAATATATTTTACACTGACAAGCAAAATGGTAACAATGTTTTGAACTTGTGACTTTCAGGCTCCATATCTCACCATCCCACTACAGCTTGTACATGAGGCTACTGTAATTTTATATACAGTCATCTTACCTATCTTATACATAAATTTGAGTTGCAAGTATTTAGCATCTGCTCAGTTCTGAAGATTCTTTCCTGTAACTGCATTGTTACTGTTTTGCTCCTAAAAATCTAAATGTTAATTTTTATTATTTTGTTAGTATTTGGAAAATTTACCTTTGGATTTCAATACTGCCTGAATCTTTCTGGGCTCTGAATCAGATTCAACAATATCTTGACCAAAACCTGATTTCAGATCTCTTCTACACATTCCCAATGTTGGTGCAGACTGGTGTTGGATAGAAATACAGCTTTTTCTTCAACTCTACCCACAAGTGTTCAGAAGATCAAAACATTGTTACCCTTTTGCTTGTCAGTGTCTGTTCTACCTAAATAGCTTAATTACTGGGTCATAAGGTGATAAAAGCCGGATGTTACCATTTTACTATAGTAAAGTTATCCCTTAAACATGCACCATGTATGAGGGAGTCAGGAGTCGGAGTCGGGGGTTTGGCTTGCCGACTCCACAGCCCTGGTATTGACCCCTCGTTTTGTAATATAAGAGACAATATACACTATATCCATGCAGCCCCATCATTTTGTTATAAAGAGGAGAACACAGCCTATAACTCTGAGGCTGACTCATTCTATAATATAGGGCAAGACATGAGACTATATTGCTCCCTCATACTGTAATATAAAAGACATCAGCCTATGTTTCTACAGCCTTCTCACTTTGTAATATAATTTAAGAGAATACACACTGGACCCCTGCAGCCCTCTCATTTTGCTATAAAGAAGAGTGACGAAGCAAAGGAGACCAAAGACAACACCTTACATTGGACCACTTAAATCCCACGCAATGTCATCACAAAACTACCCAGTGAGATAAGGCAACATACAGCTGCCTCCGCACTCTGTAATGTAGAAAAGTACAAAGACTATCCCCTCAGTCTATAATACAGAAAAGAACAAAAACTGCCCCCTGTAGTCCACCCATTTTGCTATAAAGAAGAGAACACAGTATATAACCCTAAAGCCCATCCACTCTCTAACATAGGTGAGAAATAATACTGTTTTGCCCCCTCATACTGTAGTATAAGAGAAAACACAGCATATATTCCTGCAGCCTCTTAACCATGTAATTTAAGACAGAACACAATTTAGCTTCCTTCTATTCCTGTAATATAGGGAAAAACACCAATCTAAATCCTTGTAACCAGGATGACCTTGTAGGTCTGTGGAGTCAGAAGTCATTATAAAAATGTATTGACTCCGAAAATATGTAATAACTTGGTCCAGTTAGTTCAATGCAAAGAGCAAGAGGAGTTGGATCTTGCCAGTGCTACTGCTCCCATATCTTCAGCCTCATCAGATGACATCCAGCAGGCAAAGCGTTCCCGCAGGGGAAAAGATTTCGCTCCCATAGCAAACAGACTAACCAGATTTCAGCAAAATTTTTCACTTGTTCTTAAAGACGTAGAAGAGTTCAACCGTTCATCACTGTACATAAGGCAATGGCTTTATACCCTGAAATTGTTAGAGATGTTGTCCATGTGGTCACCGCTTTGCCTAAACTGAAGTTAGTGTAGAGAGGCCGTTCTCTAGCCTGGAAATAATGCGATCAGATTTAAGGTCATCTATGAAGGAGGACTTCACAAATGTTATTCAGGATGTTTTTGTTGAAAACTTTTTTTTTTTCCCACTTACTGCAGCGTTTTGTATTTTTACCATTTATTAAAGTTTTTTGTGTTCTAAAGTTGTATCCAATAAATATAGTTTATGTTCTAACGAAATAGCTTGATTATTATATCATAAGGTGATAAAAAGCCTGATTTTACCATTTTACTACAGTAATCACTTAAAGGGAACCTGTCACATAGATTATGCCCCTCTTGCTGAGGGCAGCACAAGCTAGTGACAGACCTGCTGTTTCCAGCGCTGTGTCCCATATTCTGTAAGATGCTGTAGTTTTAGAGTATTTACCCCTCAAATCTTATTCATGAGCAGGTTTTAGCCCCACCCACCCCTGGCTAGCCCCGCCCACGGACATTTATTCACATGTTTCTACCTATTCAAAGTAATAGGTCTATCAGTTGAGGTGGGCGGGGCTAAACTCAGATGGGCGGGGTTTGAAAAAAACTGACTCTTTGAATGACTCTTCTGGGTGAAAACTGCAGATTTGAGAATTAAATACAAGAAAACTACAGCATCTTACAGAATAAGGGACACAGCGCTGGAAACAGCAGGTCTGACACTAGCTTGTGCTGGCCTCAGCAAGGGGGACATAATCTATGTGACAGGTTCTCTTTAAACATGCGAGTCATGAGAGTCAGAGTTAGGGAAATTGAGGAGTTAGGGTCTTGGTTTACCGACTGCATAGCCCTGCTTGTAACCCGCTAGCCATAGAGGAGAATGCAGACTGTATTCTTGCAGCCTCTTTACTTTCTAATATAGGAGAAAACGTAATTTTTTTTTTGTATCTGCCTCACTGTATAACATAAGAACATTGCAGCCACTGCACACATTGTATTTCTACAGCCTCTTCTTTCTGTAACATAAAATGAAAAAAAAAATGTATTTATGCAGTATCCTTGCTGCATAAAATAGTGGAAAATATAGTCTATACCCCTGCATCTCTCTCTGTAATATAGGAGATAACAGCCTATATCCTTGCAGACTTCTAATTTTTTTTAACATCGGAGAAAGCAAAGCACGTACTGTTTTCCCTTGAAGCCTCATAACTCTGTAATATATCCCTGCAGCTCCCTCAATTCTGTAATAAAGGAAAGATACAATCTATATTCCTACAGCCATCTCACTGGTACTATAGGAGAGAACACATACTGTATCCCAGCAGCTCCCTCACTTTGTAATATAGCAGACAACAGTCTACACTCCTGCCGCCTCTTCATTGTAATATAGAACTGACAGATGATATTCATGCAGCCTCCACAGTCTATATCCTTGCATTTACTTCATTTTGAATAATAGGGGAGAACACAGACTGCATCCCTGACACCCCAATATAAAAAAGAAAAACAGTCATTTTCTGCAATGCACCAGGGGGGGACAGAATTTTGGTGCCCTAGGCAAATGGGGGAGATGGCCCCCCTCCCCTCCCCCTCCTCACCTATTATAAAAAAAAATATTAAAGTTCAATCCCCAACCCTTGCCATTTTACAAATCAAAAAATAAAATTAAAAAAGCTACACAAAATTAGTATCACCACAAACAATCCAATCTAGTAAAATATAACATCAATCAGACGTTTAGCACCATAATAGAAAAAAAAATAATTTTATGCTAAAATTTGTTTTTTTTTGGTCATTTCACATCCCCTAAAATTGAAGAAAAGTGATTAAAGTTACATGTATCCCAAAATGGTGCCAATAAAAAGTACACACCAGCCCGCAAAACATGCACCATCACTGGTCACGGGGGCCGAACAAAAAAACGTATGGCTAAAAAATTTAAAGAGTAGATTTTTGGAAAATTTTTTTATGGTACTTAAACATAAAACCGTACATGTTTGGTATTGCGATTTAAAAACCTGCAGAATACACATAACACATTATTTTTTTACAAAAGAGTGAACGTGGTAAAAAAAAAAAAAAAAATCTCTGACAAACAGGAAAAAAATTTTTTTCCCACTTAGGGCACGCCCCCCGGGCACGTCCCCGGCCGGTATTTTGCCCCCTGTTTTGAGCCCGCCCCACGGTGGGGGGACGGCTTTTTCTGCGATATGGAGAGCAGCATTCTCCCCCCCCAGAGAAGAAAGATTTTTTTTGGGAAACCCGGGACGAAGATTGTGCTTTACAGTGTTTTCCCCCTCCGGGGGGGCCCCCCTTGGGTTTTAAAATTTTTTTGGTGTGGGGTTTGGGGTCATCTTTTCCCCCAAAATAAAACCCATTTTCTATGTAGGTGGAAAAATAAAAAAATTATGCTCTTTGAAGGGGTTACAAGTATTTATTTTCCACCAGAATAGGGGGGAGCAGTGAGTGCAGTGTTGAATGAACTTTTAGAGACTGGGGGCCAAAACGCAACCCCAAAAGCTCACTCATGATCACAAGGTGCCTTACACAATTTAACCAATCTGAGGGGAGGGGCGGGCTGTTACCCATACAACCAAACCCCAGTGCAGCTTTTATTTTTTTTTGCATATAGAAGAAATAATGCTAGCTTTAGGTACGTTCACACAGTGTTTTTTTGGATACGAGTTTGGATCCGTTTGGACCCAAAAATCGTATCCAAAACATAGCGTTGATTGGTCCCAACATGATAGCGTGTGTTTTTTATGCAGCAGGATCCACCATGTTTGTTTTTGGGGTTTTGCTGTGTCTTTTACAAAAGAAAAAGGATCTGAAAGAACATCAGAACGATACAATAGACCATCGGCCCTCACTGGTGAACACTGATTGTGTTTTGGGTTTCAAGCAGCAAAAAATTTCACTGCACATTATTGATGTGTGTTTGGTCCATTTTGGGGTTTTTGACAGTGGATCCAAAAAAGCATCTAATAACTAAGTTTCCCTAGCCCCAACGCGCCTGGGAACATTGCCTTTTGGTTCCCCAGGGGGTGTCAGTTGCTATGGGGTAACAAAAAGACATCAGACTCAAGTGTAAATTTTGTTATATGCACATTGTAATACTGATATTGGCATGTGTGTTTTTTATACATACACACACTATTTGCACACACGATACGCAGTATATTTTATATAGAAGGAGAAGGATGTGTTAGTGTGTGGTTTTATTTTAATAAATTTTAAAATAATAATAATATTATATACACACCAATATATATAAATTATGTATACACAGAGGGAAGGGGTTCACGTGAGTGTCTTACTTTACAGTGAGGGGGGGGGGTCATTCTTCCCCCATGTGAGCTCCCAGCAAACTCTGGCCAACAGGGGGGAAAAAGCAAGCTGGGGGACCCCCAAATGGGGGGAGGGGGGGAGACAAGGACAAGGTAAAAAATGGTCCTCCTCTGTATTCCCTCTATCAGGTTTGGCGGAGAGGTGATGATCAGCCACTCTCTGACAGACACGAAGATACGGGAACTAGAAATTCGAAGCTTCGGGACGGGATGCTGCACTCGACCACTTTTCTTTCCCCCCGTTCGGGTTCTAAATTTGCAGGGAAAGTGATTTGAATGTTCCCCTGCCCCCCCGCCTTTCTCTGATGCCCATAAAGATGAAGGGGGCGCGCTCGGAGAGGGACCCAGCACATTACTTTAAACTGGCGCTGCCGCCAATACGGGCGCGCAGAGATTCATGGCACACACTGAACTGCCCCCCGGTGGCAGGCAGAGATAGGGGCGCCCTGGGCAAACCCCCTTCTTCACCAAAAAGTGGGTCCCCACGCAGCTTTCGATCTTATCAGGGGGGTTAAAAGCCTATACCCACTTAAAGAGGAAATCGAAAAGGAAAAAACACACCCTTTAACACCTGCCCCCTTTTCAATCTGTTATAAAGGAAGAACAAAACCTATACCTCTGAAGCCATCCTCTACAATTAGGGTGGGGAAAAAGGGGACTGAAATTCCCCTCCTAAGAATTTTACTTTCACAATATAAAAAAGACCAATGAATTTTTTTTCTACTATCGAAAAAAAATCAGAAAAAATTTCTTACCCGTTTTGGGTCAGTTGGGAAAACCAAAAAATTTATTTATTTTTGGGCCAAAACGCCAGAATAATGAGGGAGAAAAATTTTTAAAGGCTTTTTTTATTATTTTCTGAAAATTAAAAAGTTTCCAAAAGACTAGGATTAAAACCCTTTAAACAATTTGGGGGACACCCCATATGATGGTCATTTTTTGGGAATTTTCTGATTTAGAGAAAACACCCTGGGGGATGTTTTTTTTTTATGCACCCCAAAAACCCCCTGCTTCTTTGTGTAACATCAGGGGAAAAGGGTCTTTTTTTTTCAGGGGGGGAAATTTGTGGCCCTTTCACAATTCGGGACCCATCCTTGGTGAAATTTTTTGGATATTGAAGGTGCCCCCTTTTAAATCTGCAAAAATTTTTCCAAGTACAAAAAAGATGGAAATGTCCACCATCATACCACCAAAAGGGGGAGGGGCTTGTCTCAGAGATGAAGGGTTTTGTCCAACATTTGCATAAAAAACCCCAATAACAAAGAAAAAGACCTTGTGAAGATGCTGGGGGAAAGCTTTTAAGATTGTCCATTACCCGTGAAACGAGTACTAATCAAAAATTTGGGGTGAAAAAGGGCCCCTCTTTCCCCCAAAAAAAGGGAAACCATTACTCAAAGGAAAAAATAAAACCAAATTAAAGTTTGTAAATGCACACAGGAAAAAGACTTTTTTTGGGGGACATGTCCTTTGGGCCGGGCAAAAAACCTTAAAAAATTTAATGTTTGGCCCCTGTCACCCTCGTTTTTTTTGGGGGAAAAAGGGAGGGAAGCTTTTAAGCCTACAAATACCATCCCAACTGTGAAACTTGGGGGGGGGCAGCATCAAGTTTTGAGGGGGGTTTTTTTGCCCGGTGGGACTTGTGCATTCAAAAATAGATGGGTTTATGAAAAAGAAGATTATGTGACAATACTGAAGCAAAATCTGAAGAATCAGCCAGGGAAAATTAAAGCTTGGGCTGGAAAAGGGGTTTTTTCCCAAAAGGACAATGACCGCACCCTGCTGGGCCCAAAACCCGGTTACAAAGGGTTATGGATAAACCCAAATCAAAGTTTTTTTAGTTTTCCATCACAAAGCCCAAAATTCCCAATTTCCCAATTGAAAAATTTTTTAGGATGCTGAAAAGGCGGGGCGGCAAGGCACCCTAAAAAACATGGCTTCCCCTTTACACCCGTTCTTCGGAGGAAAGGAAACCCGAATTCCAAACCCCAATTTGAGAAGCTTTTGGAAGGACATCCAAAATTTTTTGACCCACATTATACAGTTTAAGGAAAAGAAATAAAAAACTGATGAAAAAAATTAAAAATTTTGACTTTCAGAAATTTAAAAAAATTTCCTTAAAATTTTATCTTCATTAAATTCGGCAAATTTGGGAAATATAAATAAATTTTTTGGGTTTCCCAAAAGGGCCTAAAAGGATAAGGTTTTTTCTGATTTCATGTCAAAATAGTGAGAAAAACATGCAGATGTTCTTTTTTAAATTTTGTGTAGTAAAAATTCTGGGTTTAAAATGTACATCCCCCAAAACCTTTTGTTTTGTAATACAGGAAAGAACAAAAACTATTAACTACCGTATATTACTGTTACCCCCTTCGTCTATTTTCATCTTTGTATAACAAAAGAGAAAACGCATCCAATATACCAGGATTTTTTTCGTATAATATAATTTGAACAAAAGGCCCAAAAACACCCCATCTCTGTTAATGTGGGGGAAAAAAATAGAACTTAAAATCTCTTTCCCTCATGTATCACTGTATAACAAAGGGGGGAAAAAACGCCTTATGTCTGCCCCTCTTTTTTATGCAAATTTTAAAGGAAAAAATAAAAACCCATATTTTACAGTTTTTTCTGCTGCACTTTTAGGCTAGGTCTACACAGCATAGGACAAAAAAACTCGTCGGAAAACCAAAACCCAAAGAACGCTTTGAACCTGAGAATTTTGTCAGTTTTTTGTCCAAAGCAGCTGTGTTTTCGACAAGTTTTTCTGGTGGTTTTTGTCTTTTGTTGAGGTTTTTGGCATGTTTTTTTGGACGTTTTTGGGCAGTTTTTAATTTAATCAAAATCCATTTTTCCCTTTTATAAACACTTTGGGGGTTTTTTCCCGTAGGGAAACCCTTCAAAAAAAGGCAAAAAAAAAGTCAAAAAAGCCATTTTACAAAGGGGTTCAATAGTAAAATTTTTTTTCAGGGCTCCCTGGGTTAAACCCTTTTACAACATGTTCCTAAAACCGCCGGCACCCAAAAACAAGCAGAAAAAAATGACCTGTGTAGACTACAGGTCATATTTTTTGTATTAAAGTCTATGTGGAGGTTTTCCGTTGGATTTTCAACGGTTTCAAAATACTAAATCCACTGAAAATCCAACGGAAACCTCTGCTGTGTAGATATAGCCTGATATGGATGTTTGTTTGCTTTGTTTCGGTGTTATACACTGGTTAGCACTGTTGTCTTGCAGCACTGGGGTCCTGCATACAAATCCAAGTGCAACTTCTGCATGCAGTTTTTATGTACTTCCCATGATTGTGTGGGTACTCTGATTTCCTGCCAGTGCCATCATGGCTCTGTTGTTCCTCATCAGTTTCCCACTGATGATGTCATATTCATCTTTCACATGAAGCTGTAGCCAATCAATGGACTGAGCAGATGTGTGTGATGTCATGCTGGCCACTTTTTTCATTTCATTTCAGGACTATCCCCTACAAACAATGGCATATATAATGTATGGGTATATATTGTGTTCTTCAGTATATACAGTGGTGGCCAAAAGTATTGGAGCCCCTGCAATTCTGTCAAATACTCAGTTTCTTGCTGAAAATGATTGCAATCAAAAATTTTTTGGGTATTATTACTTCTTTTAAAATTTGTCTTCAATGGAAAACCACAAAAAAAATTGTCATAAAGCCAAATTGGATATAATTCCACACCAAACATAAAAAAGGGGGTGGACAAAAGTATTGGCACTCTTTGAAAAATCATGTGATGCTTCTCTAATTTGTGTAACTACCAGCACCTGTAACTTACCTGTGGCACCTAACAGGTGTTGGCAATAACTAAATCCCACTTGCAGCCAGTTGCCCATGGATTAAATTTGACTCAACCTCTGTCCGTGTCCTTGTGTGCCCACATTGAGCATGGAGAAAAAAAAAGAAGACAAAGAACTGTCTGAGGATTTGAGACTCCAAATTGTGAGGAAGCCTGACAATCTAAAGGGCTACAAGTCCATCCCCAAAGACCTGAATGTTCCTGTGTCTACTGTGCGCAGTGTCATCAAGAAGTGGTAAAGCCCCATGGCACTGTGGCTAACCTCCCTAGATGTAAAGCCCATGGCACTGTGGCTAACCTCCCTAGTTGTAAAGCCCATGGCACTGTGGCTAACCTCCTAATGTAAAGCTCATGGCAAACCTCCAGATGTAAAGCCAGCAGTGGCTAACCCCCCTAGATGTAAAGACATGGCACTGTGGCTAACCTCCCTAGATGTAAAGCCCATGGCACTGTGGCTAACCTCCCTAATGTAAAGCCCATGCACTGGGCTAACCTCCCAGATGTGGACGGAGCCTTGGCACTGTGACTACCTCCCTAGATGTGGACGGAAAAAAAAAAATTGACGAGAGATTTCAACGCAAATTGTGCGGATGGTGGATAAAGAACCTCGACTAACATCCAAACAAGTTTCAAGCGCCCGCAGTCCGAGGGTACAACAGTGTCAACCCGTACTATCCGTCGGCGTCTGAATGAAAAGGGACTGTATGGAAGGAAAACCCAGGAAGACCCCACTTCTTACCCCAAGACATAAAAAAGCCAGGCTGGAGTTTGCCCAAACTTACCTGAAAAGCCTAAAATGTTTTGAAGAATGTTCTCTGGTCAGATGAGACAAAACTAGAGCTTTTTGGGAAAAGGCATCAACAAAGAGTTAACAGGAAAAAAAAGAGGCATTCAAAGAAAAGAACACGGTCCTACAGTCAAACATGGCGGAGGTTCCCTGATGTTTTGGGGGTGCTTTGCTGCCTCTGGGACTGGACTGCTTGACCGGTGCATGGCATTATGAATCTGAAAAACTACTAACAAATTTTGCAGCATAATGTAGGGCCCAGTGTGAGAAATGGGGCTCCCTCAGAGGTCATGGGGCTCCCACAGGAAAAATGACCCAAAACACACTTCAAAAAGCACTAGAAAAGGTTAAAAGAAACCAGTGGGGACTTTAAAGTGCAGCAATGAGTCCAGACCTTGAATCCCAAAGAACAACCTGTGGAGAGAATCTCAAAATGGCAGTTTGGAGAAGGCGCCCTTAAATCTCAAAGGGGCCTGGAGCATTTGCCAAAGAAGAATGGTCTAAAATTTTCCCGCAGAGCATTGTAAGAAACTCATTGATGTTTACCGGAAGCGGTTGCTCCAGTTATTTTGGCTAAAGGTTGTGCTACCAAGTATTAGGCTGAGGTGCCAATACTTTTGTCCGGCCCATTTTTGAAGTTTTGGGTGAAATGATCAATGATTTGATTTTTGTCTCATTTTGTTTTGTGTTTTTTCATTGCAAGCAAAATAAATGAATATATTAAAAACCAAAGAATTTGTGATTGCAATCATTTTCAGGAAGAAACTGAGTATTATCTGACAGAATTGTAGGGGTGCCAATACTTTTGGCCACCACTGTATGTATATATTTTAAAATGTGTACAGGTTTCCAGGGGTTAAATGACTTTGTGAGGGAGACGTAGGGGTTAAATAAGTTTGTGAGGGAGACGGCAGGCTTGACTTGCAGCCAATTTGAGTGAGATTAGAAGAGGGCCATTTAAGTTGCAGAGTTATAAGAGGGAGAGAGGGTCAGAGTGAGAGCATGTGAGAAACTTCCAGTTTAGTTCCATCAAAGTGGCACTTGGCCACAAGCCGGCTGTGGTCCGAGTCAGGCTACCCCATTTCTGTGGGACAGGCTCACAGTGGAGACGACAGAAGGAGCAAAAGTACGTAGACAGGAGAAGAGAACGATAGTGAAATACCAGCACAGTGAGTCGTGAAGGACAGAACGGGGAAAAGTCTAAGGAAAGAAGTGGAAGAGTAAGAAGTCAGAATATTAGCTGACCCCAAGGGATTAAAGTGTGTGTGTGATCACTGCAAAGCTAAGCGTCTTAATAGCCTTTCTGAAGGAACGTGGCCCTAGGGCAGGTACCCTTCGGCCTCGTTCACACGGCTTATTTGGGCACGGATTGGCGCCGTACTCCGCGACGGATTTGCGCCTGCAGTATGGCGCCCCAATTTCCGTCCCTGTCATTTTGGTAATCCACTGCTCTCTTAGAGAAACAGTGGATTCCGTGCTTTCCTTCCCCGCTCGGCGAATCCGCCGGGCGGGGAGAAAGTGACATGCACATTATCCAGGCGCAATACGCGCCGGGGATAATGCAAGTCTATGGGGCCGGGGAGCGGCGCCCCCGCCGCGCTCCGGCCCCGCCCCTTATTCACGGCGGATTTGTGAGCTCAATACGGCTCACAAATCCGTCGGGAATAAGCCGTGTGAACACGGCCTTCCACTTATGAGAGGCTACTGAGGGACTGAGAGTTGTGTAGCAGACCTGATCGAGAAAGAGGTTGCTGAGTTGAAGAGAGGAATTACCAGGTGTACTGTGCTAAAGAGAATGTTTTTATTTTTGTAAAAGTACTAAACCATAAAAGTCCTACATATTTGGTATCACGGGAATCATACCGACCTACAGAATACAGATAACACATCAATTATACCGGAAAGTGAACGCTATAAAAACAAAACCCACACAAATATGGTTTAAGTAGGTTTATTCACATTTCACCCCTTATAATTTTTTTCAGTTTCCCATTCTAAGGCACGATCAATGGCAACATTAAAAAGCACATATTGTTCTGTAAAAAAAACAAAAAAACCCTCATCTATGTAAATAGAAAAATTAAAAAGTTATGGCTCCTGGAAGGTAGAGAGATAAAAAAAAATAAAGAGCCAAATAACTCTGACCATGCAGCAGGAAGGGATTAAATAGAAAATGATCCCATCACCATCGCTCCAGAGCTCCAGTGTTCCCCACCAGTTTCTTGACTGATGATGTCACGTTCATGGATCACATGATGCTGCAGCCAATCACTGACCTTGTGGTCACATGTCATATATGCAGGCATGTGACTGCTGAGGCAAGAGATTACAGTTACAGCAGCATATAATCCATGAAGGAACTGGGGATGAACACTGTAGCTATAGCAGCGATGAGTCGATTGTGATGGGAGAGGTAAGCCAGAGCTAATTTTCTCTTTAACCCCTTCCAGCTGTATGGTCATATTCTTTTATCTCTTCACAGCCAGCTTCAGGTTCTCCCTTCGTGGATAGGCTGTGGGTGGTTCTTCAGCAGTGATTGGCATATCAGCTCTGCTGTTTCTAGCTGAGTCTGTTAGAAGGACATTGGTAATGGAGGTGTATTAATAGCAGGGCAGAAGGCTACAGAGCTCTAAAGGGTTAAAGTTGGTCAGTAACAAACATAAACAAGCTCCTGTGCTGCTGATAAGACTCAGCAGGGAGTGACCTCCCCATCTAGGCTGCAATTAGCCACACCGTGTATTCCTGCCCTAAGCGCTCTGCTCTTTGGATGGAGCAGTTTTCATGTGCACACTTGCCCCAATACACCTGGTTAGTCTATACCATCATCTGTCTCCAGCTCTGAACAGTAAATGCTCTGTAGTAAAACCTTAATATTTTACCCCACATCCTGAACTCCATGTGCCATCTCAGCTGCATAGGGACAGTACCTTGCCTGGGCATAACAAACTAGTCTTTTATCTACAGAAGGAACCTCATACAAGCAGCATAAAGCTTTGGACTCATACACAAGGAAATCCTAGCACTATGCCCTGAAACTGGTGAGAAACCAGTAGTGCGATTGGTTTACTGTTGGCACTGTCCATGTGGCGGGCGCACCTGCCTGATCCTCCACAGCTGTGTTTTGTTGTAGGCAAGAAATGACGACTGCAGCCACCAAATCCTTATGATGTGTAAATAAGCAGATAATAAGCAGCCACAATGTCAGAGAAAGGATCTGTACTGACTACTACAGATTTCATACAAAATGGACACCAAGAACCAAAGCAGACATAGGCTATGTCTACACAGCAATTGTAAAATGCCAGGCAAAATCCAACTGCATTTTAACATTTGCCATACAGCGTTTTTTGGTGCTTTTTTGAATGTACAGGAATCCGACGGGAATCAGACAGAAGATAGAGCATGTTTTAAAGAGAACCTGTCACATTGGTAATGCCCCCCTTGCTGAGGACAGCGCAAGCTAGAGGCAGACCTGCTGTTCCCAGCGCTGTGCCCCTTATTCTGTAAGATGCTGCAGTTTTAGAGTATTTAGTGCTCAAATCTGCAGTTTTCAGACAGAAAAGAGTCATATAAAGAGACAGTTTTTTTTAAACCCTGCCCACCTGAGGCTAGCCCCACCCTCACCAACTGATAAACCTATTAGGCCGTGTTCACACGGCTTATTCAAGCCGTAATTGCGGGCCGGATCCCGCCCGCAATACGGCTTAAATAAGGGGCGGGGTGGGGGCGCGGCGGCGGCGCTGCTCGCCGGCCCCATAGACTTCCATTATCCACGGCGCGTATTGCGCCTGGATAATGTGCATGTCACTTTCTCCCCACCCGGCGAATTCGCCGAGCGGGAAGGAGCGACGGAATCCACTGTTCTCTATGAGAGCAGTGGATTACCGTTATGACTGCGACGGCTTGGAGCCGTACTGCAGCGCAAATCCGGCACGCAGTACGGCTCCAATCCGCGCCGAAATAAGCCGTGTGAACATGGCCTTTCTTTGAATAGGTTGAAACATGTGAATAACTGCCAGGTGGGTGGAGCTAGCCTTTGGTGGGCGGGGCTAAAACCTGCTCATGAATAAGATTTGAGCATTAAATGCTCTGTCACTAGCTTGTGCTGTCCTCAGTTGGAGGGTATTAACCTATGTGACAGGTTCCCTTTCAAAACTGCCAGAACCCAGTGGATTTTAAAAACAAACGGAAAAAATCTGTGCTTTGTAGACTACAGCACGGATTTTCTCTTGTTGTCTATGGGGCACTGATTACAGTCAGATTTTCATCGGATTCTAAATACTGAATCCGACAAAAATCCGAACTGGTGCTGTGTAGACATAGCCTAAATGGTCACATTATTAGAGACATCTTTCAGATCAATAACTTCTCTGTATGAAACCCCACAGTGCAGCATAAAGTCAAGTGAGTATGTTTGTTGTTTAAATCTAGAATAGAATTGGAACATCGAATGATCTGAGCAAGTTTGAAAGCGGCATGGTCCTAGGTTCTGGACTACCTGGGGACAGTATATAAAAAACAGTCAACCTTTAGGCTATGTTCCCACGGCTTACTTTGGGATGCATTTCGCCATATATTCAGAGCGTACTGTGCTCTAATACGGGCGAAATGCGCCCCAATCATTACGGTAATCCACAGTTCTCATAGAGAACTATGGATTACGCCTCCTCTCGCCGCGCATACAGTACGATCGTATTGTAGGCTCAAGGAGATAATTGACATGTCATTTATTCACGGTGCTTACGTGCTGCGAGAAATGACAGTACATGGGCTGGTAAATTGAGAGGTTAGAAATCAGGTTTTTAATAGTGTGTATAGAGGTTTAGTGTTATACAGAATAAAAGTTACGTTTTAGTGCTTTATAGATTGAGAACTGTTAGGGCTCGTTCACACGGCTTATTTGGCCACGGATTGGCGCCGTACTCCGCGCCGGATTTGCGCTGCAGTACGGCGCCAATCCGTCCCTGTCATTACGGTAATCCACTGCTCTCATAGAGAACAGTGGATTCCGTCGCTCCTACCCGCTCGGCGAATCCGCCGGGCGGGGAGAAACTGACATGCACAATATTTACGGCGCGTATGCGCCGTAAACAATGCATTGTCTATGGGGCCGGGAGCGGCGCCCCCGCCGCGCTCCGGCCCCGCCCCGTCCCGCCCCTTTTTCACGGCAGATTTGTGAGCTCAATACGGCTCACAAATCCGTCGGGAATAAGCGGTGTGAACAAGTACTTAGAGTTCAAGTTTGCCTATGGCAAAATAGTAAATATAGTGATTAAAAGTCACTCTTTGTTCTCTTGCTAGATTCCCATTATTTTTGGAAACAATTTAACCTACCCTTAGGGGTCATGCAGATGTGCTGAGAACATGAAGGATGGTGTGATCAAGGACAATCAACCAGTGAAAGGGATCCTGTCGATATGAACTATTCATCAATGAAAGAAATCAGAGAAGGATGGCAAGAATCATTCTAATGATTTGTGTGCCACCTTACATATCTGATAATCAGAACTTAGAACTGTTTTAGTTGGTTGGTAAGACATAAACTGTATCTATAAGCACAATTCGCCTTGTGGTAACTAGTTACCAATAATTTCCCAAATAAATCCTCTAAATATAGAAATAAATAATACTAAAAGTTAAATTTTAATGCGACCATTAAATTTAAAAGTCTAGGTAACATAGATGCTATACTGTACTATTCTAGTATTACAAATGCCCAGTTTTGTTGTAATGATTGGCTTACCTAAACGGCAAGCCTGAGGTTTGGGTGCTCTGGGCCGCCGCAAGCGGTGGTATAAGCCACGTCAGGGAGCAGAGTCTAAGTAGGTCCCGGTATTCACCAGAGCCCGCTGCAAGGTAGGTTGGGCTTGCTGAGGTGGGAGACCAGGTCGCTGACACGACTTACTTGCGGTGGCAGCCGGGGTGCAGCGTGGTACAAAATCAACAGGCAGGCTCATAGTCGTGGACAGGCAGGAAGGTGAAGACAGGCGGCAAAGGTTTGTGGTCGAGGGATGGTAGATGGAGGCACTGGTACACAGGAACAACTAGACGCACAGGGAACGCTTTCTCGCATACGCTCAAAGGCACTATGCATCCAGCAAGGGCAGGAGGAAAAGGCAGGGTTAAATAGTCAGCGTACAGTGATAACAAACCACTGGCACACTGACCCTTTAAATTTCACTTAGCTGCCGCGTGGACCCTCAGAGGTGGGAGCGCAGTCAATGGCCTGCAGGAACGTGACCAGGAGCGAGGATAGGTGAATAATGACCAGGAGTGCGAGTGCGCCCGGAGCCCAACATGCGGGACACGGCGCCACTCGTCCCCGACAGCAAACAGAGGAAGGGGACATGAGTGTGCTCGTGGCCCAACCCGCGAGCTCTGGGGCCACTTGTAACAGGTGGTATGAAGAAAAGAGCTAATAGCCAGCAACTGAAGACCGCTTATTATTTTTTTTTTAGTTTTTTGAAAGCCCTAAGAACGTGCTCTGCATCCAGATGCATAAACAAAGTGCAACAGTGCCACACAAAAAAGTGATGGCTGGCAAACCATTAGCATACTACCTGCCTAAATTAAAATTGGATACAACGCTCCCCCGACATGTTTCACCACAAATGAGGTGTCCTCAGGGGTTAAGGAGCATTTTCATTACTTCTTAAACATGGCATCCTCAGGGGTTAAAGAACCAGGTTAACCCCTGAGGATACCACATTTGTGGCGAACAATGTCAGGGGAGAGGTGTATCTCATTTTAATTTAAGAAGGTAGTATGCTAAGTGTAGGTCAGCGGTCTGCAGTTGCTGCCTACTATCTCTTGCCTTGACACAAGTTCGCCACTGGGCATTTGTAATGTTAGAATAGTACAATATAGCATCTATGTTACCTAGGTTTTTAGATTTAATGGTCACATTAAAAGTTAAGTTTTAGTGTTAGTTATTTCTATATTTAAAGGATTTAGTTGGGAAATTATTGGTTACTAGTTGCCACAAGGCAAATTACGATTATAGATACCTAATTTGTCTGATTACACAACTTGTCATTTCTTAGCACGGGTGGGCTATGACACCAGAAGACTGATTGGCGCCCCATCGCTGTCTAATGGAAACAGAAAGGGAAGACTCAAGTGAGCAAAACTGGATCAGTGAGCAACTGAAACATTGTCTGGTCAGATTAATCCAATTTCTGTTAAACCACTGTAGGGAGAGTCGGAATTTAGTGAAAAGAGCATGAAGAGATTAATCCGTTTCTTAAAGGGGTTGTCTTACTACATTAATTCATCTTACCTCAGTCCTGTTCGTGTTTGACGTGTTTACTCATTTCACTGGCTATTATTGATCTACAGTGACAAGCTGCTGAGGACAACAGGTCTGCAGCTATAGCAACCAGCGCTGACAGCCTTTCAGGAGAGACTGAACAGGTCTGTAGCTATAGCGACCTGAGGAGTTGATGCAGCCAATACATAGGGGATATCTAGGAATAGGTAGGACACTGTTAATGGACATATATTACAAAGATACTTGTTTTTTACAAGATCTTTAACATAAAAATCCTTGTAGTGAGACAACCCCTTTAAGGTGTCAAAAGTTCAGACTGGTGTAGGTGATGTAATGATGAGAGGAATGTTTCCTTGGCACACCCTGGGTCCTCTGATACCTGTGCATAGATGACATTCAAGTAGGGCTTACCTAAGCATTGTGGTTGACCAAGGTTACAACGTTACCCCTTTCTGGCAGCTGTTTACCCTGTGGCACAATGACATGTTGACCAGTACTCAGCACCATGCCACAGACCGATATAGTCATAGATTAGTTCCAGGAACATACATGACCTATTTATCGCACTATAAAACACCCTTTTATCCCTAAAAATGCAGCTAAAAGATTAGTTCGTCTTATAATATGAATGTAAGCCCTTCCTATTCTGTGGTGTAGGTTCACACGGCCTGTATGATACGTTTTTTTAATACGTAAATTAACGTAAATCAGTCCAAAATCTGCATCCAAAAAAGTATCCAAAAATGCATCTGTAATGAGTGGTTAGATATGTATTTGGATACGTTTTTCGGATGCGTATTTCTCTAAGTTTTATTTTAAATTAACCTATAGAAACCCTATTTTTTAAATTCACAACCTAGATTCACCCCTAAAATAAAATGTGTTAATTTTTACCATGTGACAATCATAAACTACACCCCTCTATAGTATACATTTCTCCATTATGAATCCGGCGGGATGTGGCCTTTTGTGACATAATTCCTCCTTTCCTTCACTCATGTATTTGAAGAATGAGGCAGTTGGGGTACAAATTTCATCAAAAAAATTAAGTCCAACCAATAAATTGATACAATAACTTGTAAAAAAAAACAGACATTTGGACCCAATGCGTATTTTAGGTGCATAACTGCATATAAATACATGCCAGAAAGTGTGGTACATATTTGGATATGATTTTTAGCCTCCAAAAAATGCACCCCACTGTTTTTATGGCGATTTTGCATGCATAGAATGGATCAAGAATTGACATGTCACTTCTTTGTACGCATCTGCAAAACGTAATACAATTGTGTGAACGGCGGTACCTATTTTACATTGAAATCATCAAGATCTGAATGGAACATTGTTAAATATGTATTTTGGTACGTATTATGTACCAAAATACGTATTTAAAACATGCCATGTGAACATACCCTAACGGTGCAGCGGGAAGGTAACTAACATGGGCGTATCGTAAATGTACATCGGTCGCATTGTGTGAGCACAGAAGCTATGTCCTCACAATCTGCAGTGGGAGTCAGCTGTATGTAAAGCCGATCATTTCACCCTCTATATACCACATTCAATAGTCACCGTGGTACCTAGGTAGTTGAAACTGTAAGCAATAATGCCTTGTACAGAAGCCTGCCAGTCTAGTCTCATAGTGGGACTTAAAGGAGTTGTCTCATTACGAGCTTTCAGCCTGTCAGTGTCCCTGGTAAGTTGAACTGAGGGGCGTGCTTCTTGGTCTGTCTGTTCTGCTCCCTCTCCCCCCTCCCATCAGCACACAGGCAGCTACTCAGAGTTCACCCTGTGTGTGCCTGCCTAGGTCTGTTACAGGAGAGGGCTGATCTATGAGTGTAGAGAGGTCTGTGAAGCTGCTGTGTATGCTCATAGCAGAGCAGAGGGGATGCATGTGTTCCTATATCCCCTGCTTAGCTTACAAGTCTCCACATCTCCAGCAACACCAAGGGAAGTGTTACTATACTCAGTATGTCTCACTAATACGGGTGAGCATAAAGTATTCACATGCCTGATCTGTATAGTATTAGTATAGTCACAGTTCCAAAGACATATCATGATTATAGTAACAGACAGGGTCACTGCTGTCACATCTATCTGTGTAGAGAGCAGGAGGAAGCAGGCACACACAGGGTTAATCCAGGCTGCATGGACACAGATGCCAGAGTCCTCCCTCCCCCTCCTTCCACTCCAGAAGCATTCTGTGCGGGGAGGGTCTCTCTGCTCTGACCTGTCTTCAAAGGTGATGAGTCATTCAGACCTGACAGCCAGTAAGTTAAGGATCAACAGGTCGTCTACTATAGAGATTTGAGAAGCTGATGTAGTAATACTAACAGGGCTAGCTCAAAATCAGTAGGACATTTGTAATGAACATATATTGCAAAGCTGCTTGTTTTTTAAAGATCTTTAAATTAAAACCCAATCATTGTAGCGAGACAACCCCTTTAAGAAAAAAAGTAAAATAAATAACCCTCATTCTATTAAACCCTTACCGACATTGGATGTATGAGTATGTCCTTAAGGGGCTTTGTAGTGGGGTCGCGGTGCTTATTGCAGCTAACACTCGGCAGTTACAGTGCAGGATTGTGTCGGCGCTGTTTAACCCCTTAGACGCCGCGGCAAAGATGGTGTCTAAATCACTGAGAAACAGTGCCCCGCATTGCACCCATGGCTAAATCGTAGTCTCCCGATCTGTTAAAATGGTAGCTGGAAGCCTTGTGAAGTCTTCCAACGCTGCATCGTTTTCTGTTTTACTACTTCCTGACCCATTTTTGAACACCATAATGCATTATATTACAATGCATTAAGCTGTATAAACGATTATGCCCCCTAGTGGTGATGTACCCTAGGGACACTCAAAGTTAAAGTAAAAAAAATGTTTTAAAGTGTAAAAAAAAAAAAAAATATCGGCACGTCCGAAAAAGTCTGATCTGTTAAAATATAACATCATTTATCCTTACGCTGAACACCGTAGAAGAAAAAAATTCCAAATGCCAAAATTGCATTTTTCTGGTCATTTCACATCCCTTTGTGTAATAAATTGTGTAATAAATTGAATCCAAAAATTTGCATGTATTGCAAACTGGTAGCAGTAAAAAGTACACTACAGCCCTCAAAAAATGCACTGTCACTCATGTCCGTTTGTGTTGGTACAAAAAAGTTATGGTCTCAGAAAATGGCGGGGCTGCGAAAATTAGAAAAATAGACGAAAGTTTGGAATTTTTTACGGTACCAAAACATAGCAAAAACCGTACATGTTTGTTATTGCCGGAATCGTATCAAGCTGTAGAATACAGATAACACATAATTTGTGCAAACATGGCACAAGTACTTTTTTTCACATTTTGCCCCACTTTTTTGTGGTTTCCCAGTATTTTCTATGGTATGATGAATGAAACCATTAGAAAGTACATCTTATCCCGCAAAATAAAAGCCCTCATATGTCTACAGTTAGCATACAATGGTCTCTCAAGTTATAGTGGTCTAAGGACACAATATTTTCAACGTACAATGGTCTTTCCTGGTACATTGTATCTTGAAACCCGACTCAACATACAATCTCACGGACACTGCAGCGCATATGATTAACCGGAGGAATTATCGTAACATGTTACTGGTAATATTAGTGAATTAGTGAGGTGTATGCAGTGATTGGCGGTCTAGTAGCTCTAGTCTCTCTACAGTACAGTGCAGTACTACATTTTCTGTACAGCTCTTTACATGTGCCAGCATGAGCAGGTCATTTGGATACCAGATAAGGGTGGCGCTGATTTTATTTATTTTTTCTGGTACATTGTGTATAAAATACATGGCCCAAAGGAGCTCCTATTGTCCAAAAGAAAGTGATTTCCAGCTTCCAGCAGCTCTTTCTCGTGTTATATACTGTATAATCACTTGCTTTATCAGTATTCGTTATATGCTCCATTTTCCTTTAATCTTCATTTTGCATTATGTTTGGTGCCATTTTGGTTCTTTGGAACCAATTATAAGTTTTCCAGAGTTATGGTCTCAACAGAACCAATTAATACTGTATGTTGAAGTATCACTGTACTATTTAGTTTTAAAATAGTTTTCTTATATTCTACTATCTAAAACTTAGGTGCGTCTTCTGTACCCAAAAAAATAAATAAAAGATAGATAGATAGACAGACAGACAGACAGACAGACAGAATGAATCTCATCCATGGCAGGGTAAACACAGTACATCATCCTTACTGACTTGTAATATACATATATCCCTTTTTTCTATTCATGCACTTTAGCCAGAAAGCTTTCAGCCATTGAATGACATATCTGAGTTGTTGCAGCGTATGGAGGGATTTTTGTACTATACATTTGTACTAAACTCTGACTCCAAGCTGGTAGCTGTAACCTACGTTGCTACATTGTAACAAGCCCTCATCTGTGTGAGCAGGACCAGATCAGCATGGATGTAAATACTTTTATGTCTGCATACACCTGTGTAGGTTGGTAAACTGAAGACCCATGTCTGTTAAAATAACCCCTGTAAGATTACTGGATTTCCAGATAAAACAGAGACCTTACACTCCATGGAAGTGCCACCACATCTATAAGAATACATCCCTACCACTAAAACCTGCACCTGCAGTTCTCTACAACCTACTACAATCTGCACCTGCAGCTCCCTACTACCTTCTATAATCTGCACCTGCAGTGCTCTACAACCTTCTATAATCTGCACCTGCAGTTCTCTACAACCTTCTATAATCTGCACCTGCAGTTCTCTACAACCTACTACAATCTGCACCTGCAGCTCCCTACTACCTTCTATAATCTGCACCTGCAGTTCTTTACAACCTTCTATAATCTGCACCTGCAGTTCTCTACAACCTTCTATAATCTGCACCTGGAGTTCTCTACAACCTACTACAATCTGCACCTGCAGCTCCCTACTACCTTCTATAATCTGTACATGCAGCTCTGTATTACCTTGATATCTGACCTATAGACACAGATCACTTATCAGAATTATCATATCAATATCAGATCTATAGCTAGAGATCACTTATTAGCATAATATTATTTGTATCTGATTCATACACACATATCAGCATCATACCAATATCTGACCTATAAACATTCAGCTGACTGTATCCAATACTATTGCACTTTTACTATTACCATTACTATTGCAATGTGTTATCCCCCCCCCTAACAATAGAAACCTAGATCATCATTTCCAAGTCTGTCAGCTAAACCCTATGCCAAGGTCAATAAGTGCCAAAAGCATGGAACAATAAAGATCTTTCTGGAGCATATGGATTTAATTACAATCTGGTGGTCAATGGTGAAGGTCATGCTTAGACTATTGCTTCTATCGGAGGAGCTATAAGTAGACTCTAGGATGTATAATCCATAGAGGCTGACCATGTGGCATCCATAGGGCCTTTGGGGAGAGGGAGCCTAGCTTTGGTTAGTTCATCCTCTTTTTTTGTTAGGTATCGAGAACTTGTTCAGGGCTCTCCTCTCTAGAGAAATGGCATGTTACAGAAAGCAATGGGATCATGGAAAGGGAATACACCACAGGTCTTTCCATCCTAAGTGGTATATCCTAGGACCATACGGAAGGGGGGGCGGGGGGCAGCTTTGATCTGTGCTATGTGGTCCCCTCTCTGAGTAGACTGTATAAAGGACAGAACTAAGACTACACTAAGTGGTCTGAGATATATAGATATCTATCTAGGTATATATAAATTTGCTGGATTATTTTACATAAATTAGTTATGTTGCATTTGTATACTTATATTCCAATATAGGGTTAGTGTTATGCTATGATATACTTTTAGCAAAAGGAGAAGCCAGGGAATCATCTGTAATATGAAGTGGTATGGGCTTTCTATAGTCAGTGATCCATCTTAGGAAGACATTTCAGTTCAGATGCATGCTAGTTAGGAGTCCTGAGGTTTCAGCTGCAGTTAAAGGGGTTTTCCGAATAAAGCCACTTCCTTCAAGCAGGTCAGTTTGTAGCTGGCTGAAAATCGGCATCACTGAATGGAAATGGGCATTATATCTATGGGAGTTTGGAATATTGTCAAGCACATTCGCTCGGCTATATTCTGAACGGCAATAAAAAATAATGGGGGAGAGCTGCGCAAGAGCAAGTGTCTCCCTAATCACTAAGGCCAGCTCATAGCTAGATACGAGCCGGACTGTTAGCAGAGAGTGGCTTCATGGGAACACCCCTTTAAGTTCTATTAAGAGGTTGACCTGGTCACAAGCCGGCTGTGACCCATGAACAGACTGCCCCATTACACCAGGCCAGAAGTACCAGAAGCGGTGTAAGGGATAAAAGGAGTTCCTTCCACCCCCAGTGTACAGTAAGTGAATGACAAAACTAGAAGCAGAGAGAAAGAGAGCGATACAGATCGGAGACAAAAAGTGTGAGAGAGACAGAGTGCTAGACACCATTTGTGGTTGTAGGTCTACAGGAAAGTTTGGGCTAAAACAGCTGGGGGCAATAAGTGCGTCCAGCTAAGCCTGCAGTGATAGCAGCCGGTAAATGAGAGTTGAGCTGCGGCAGGACTGGGAGCAAGGGCCCTCCCTGTGTGAAGACTGGAGTGTACTGAGGCTGGAAAGTGGTGAAGTTTAAGGACTCATGGATAAGACAAGTGTGTCTCCATATGTATTTTTGTTGAAATATATGTACCGCAAATAAAGTTTTCAAAAACCTAGTTTGCTACAAGTCTCTGTTATTTCTTTCCTGCGCTGAACACAGTGCATCTCTTACCTCATTACTACCAGCAGAAGGTTGACCGCAGCTCATCACCTGCACCCTGCTTATCTTTACAAGTAATCCAGTGGTGGCCATGTCAACTGTCAGTATTGACAGGTATCAGTGCAACTGCAACTTTTTAGGTGCATTTTTAGGAAGATTTATTGATGAGCTACTGTTTAATATGAAGTTCTTACAGTTAAAATTATTCTTTTACCTGAAAAGTGTAATTTATACTCTGTTTTGCTACAGTAGGATAGAATACCCCAAGATCAAGGAAAGAGGGTACATTTCAACAGTTTCTAGAGAAAAGTATTCCTTTAGGTCATCCTAGAAGATTCTGAGAAAACTGTATTGTAAATGTCAGACGCTCAGATGGGTTTCATGAAGGAGCATAGATAAGACAAAGGCTATAGCAGTGTCCTAAATAACCTGAAACTCTACTCTGCTACTGCACTGGCCTTATCTATGCTCCTCTAGTCTCTACTTGCAGACTTTCTAGGTTTTCTGTGATTTTTTTTAATCTTTGCCACTTTGTTAAGTTTTCTATCATTTTAGAATTTATTAGGGTTGAGGATTATATTTTTATAGATGCCTTTTCTTTTTTACCTCTGGGAGTTTGAACATATGAATTTTGGGGCATTTATGGCTGCACCTCAAATACAATAACAGTGGTGCCTGCCCCCTTTGTTGCCCTCTCATTGCTAGAGACTAATTACCCCACCTATGTACTCGGGCCATTGTGAGTGGCCGATCTCCTCCATAATCTTAAGTGGTATGTTTACAGGTTATCACAGCTTCCCAACAGGAGATCTTTGTGGACCTTGGAGCTCAGATTATTCATTAGGTAATACCCACATGATGCAGAATTCAGTATCTGGAACACATCTGCTGCAGCTGACCTGTAGACAAATTCTGTCCCAGGAGCAGCTCTACCTGTTTCCCATTCTCCGTTCCAGTCATGTAACAGCACTATCTCCTCATGGATAATCATCTGTTACCTGTAATAATGAGGAGAGCTGGGAATAGTACTTTGAACTTTTTTCACAGTTGTAGAATAGGTAATAACAAAACTCTCTAGAAACAGCTGCTCTCTGTACTTCTGTATCCAATGCTGTATGTGCAACAGGTCTCCCATTGTACCTAACCTCCATCTATATCTCCACTTCGGTCTCCCATTGTACCTGCATTCAATACTGGACATACCCAAAACCTCCCATCGTACCTGACCTACAGCTAAGCATCCTCTTAGGCCTCACGTTCCACCTGACCTGCAACTAGACTCCCATTAGGTCTCCTATTCTACCTGCACCTATTATTAGATGTCCCCCAGGTCTTCCATTGTACCTGACCTACAACTAGACATCCCCTTTGGCCTCCTATTATACTGGCACCTAATACTGTACATACCTCAGGCCTCCTGTTGTATCTACAACTATATTTATCCCTTAGGGGATGTCTACACAGCAATGGTAAAATGCCATCCAAAATTTGACGCCGTTTTTACATAGCTGCACTGCATTTTTTGGTGCAGATTTGCACTAAAATCCGCAGTCGGTTTTCAGATTTCCCGCCAGCCTAGTACAATGACTGTACAGGAATCCAATGGGAATCAGGTGGAAGATAGAGCATGTTTTAAAATCCGCCGGAATTCAAACCCGACCGGGAAAAAATCCATGCTATGTACGTATTTTCTCTTGCTATGGGGCACCGGTTATAGTTGGATTTTCGGCAGATTCTAAATATTGAATCCATCGAAATTCTGATCAAAAACCTGTGCTGTGAAGACATAGCCTTAAGTCACCCATTCATCCCTCCCAGGCCTCTCAGTGTACCTGACCTACAACCAGACATCCCCTCAGGCCTTCCATTGTACTTGATGTGCTACTAGACATCCCCTTAGGCTCTCCATTGTACCTGATCTACAAGGAGACTTCCCTGTAGCCCTACCATTGTATCTGACTTGCTACTAGACAACCCTTTAGGTCTCCCATTGTACCTGCCTCTATCAATTGCTTAGGAAACCTGATATCTCTAAACCTGTAATCTCTACTCCACATGTTTTCCTTTACTACATCCCTAACCAGCACAGTGGCCGACTGGTTAGTACTGCTGACTTTTAAGTGATGAGGTCCTGGGTTCTAGCATGGACAGCATTTCCATTGATTTCATATGTTCTTCCCATGTTTACATGGCTTTCCTCTACACTCCAAGAATATAGTTTAATCTGGAATTAAGACTGTCCCCTTTGGAGTTTACAAAAACTAATGTGAATAACAGCAATCTCTGTACAGCGCTGTGGAATATGGCAGTGCTATATAAATGAATAAAATGCTCTTCTAATATATCCCCACATTTAAGCTCCAGTCCTCACAAAATCTCCTCTTGTCAGCTCATCATATCCAAGATTTCTTCTGTGCATCCTTCACACTCTGGAACTCATTATCCAACACATCAGACTCCCTCACCAGTGGAGCCTTTAAAAGCAACGTTAAAACCCAACCTCCACCACCTTTCAGTAAAGCTGACAACCTAATGACCATGTTACCACTACACTACCATATGAGCACCTTCTACGTTCAGCCACAGTCGCTTTTCCCCTTTCACTGTTCAGCAGAGTTCTCTCTTTTTGTGTCTAGGTCCTCATTCATCAATGGGGTATTCCCACAACTGATATCATCACAAACTCACAGGTCGCGAGCCCTCCATTGTTCCTTAATGTTTTATCACAGCAATGAGGAGTCTGAATAGAGCAGCAGTTAAGCCTGACCAAAGGCTATGGGACTTATGAAGAGCACTGTACAGCTATCTTCATCAAACACATAGCCTTTGATAGAAATCATGCAGCCAACAAACACAAGAATCAATCAGCAAGACATGTACAATGTCTGTAGAAGACATGTACTTCTAACCATTTCAGGGCAGCAGTGATGGCAATGTATACTCCTGTTTTACAATCCAGAGACTAAATCTTCTTTGTCAGAATACCAGGCTGGAAGACTAAGCACAGAGATAACATTTTAGGTAAAGAGGAAGAACCAGGCACCATTCCAAGTGTGGAGTTTGCCCAGCAGCAGCTCTAGAGAGCAGGCCACCCAATGATTCTGACCATTGATATCATGGGCGTAACTGCAGCCATAGCAGATGCTATGGGGCCCAGAGGGCAGGGCCGGGACGACGGGTAGGCAGAGGTAGGCGTTCGCCTAGGGCGCCTACCTCTGCCTGTCACTAAGGGGCGCAGGCAGGGGAACCCAACCTCGCCGGGCTCCAGGCCGCTGCTGTGGGCCTGGAGCGCCGGCGGTCTCTTTAACTGTATGTGCGTCCGCTGGATGCACATACAGCTGAGAGCTTCTGCGGAGCAGAGAGCGAACGCTCCCTGCTCCGCAGACAGTGTGGGACAGGCTCACCGGAGGATCCCGTGATCCTCCGGTAAGCCGCAGTGCCGACACAGCGGGGCCGCCGGGTCCTCATAGCGCTGAGGACCAGCTGCGGCCCCGTGCTGCTCAGCTGGCAGCGCCTCTACTCAGACGCACAGCCCTTCATAGGCTGTGCGCCCGAGGAGATGCCGGAGGAGCGTCACAGCGCTGGAGGCGTGGCCTAAAGAGGAGTGCGCGGGCGGGAAGAAGGTAAGGTGAGTATTCATGTTGTTATTTTTACCTGCCTGAGTGCCCCTATATACCCCTGCCTGAGTGCCCCTATATACACCTGCCTGAGTGCCCCTATATACACCTGCCTGAGTGCCCCTATATACACCTGCCTGAGTGCCCCATATACACCTGCCTGAGTGCCCCATATACACCTGCCTGAGTGCCCCATATACACCTGCCTGAGTGCCCCATATACACCTGCCTGAGTGCCCCATATACACCTGCCTGAGTGCCCCATATACACCTGCCTGAGTGCCCCTATATAACTGCCTGAGCCTCTATATACCTGCCTGAGTGCCCCATATACACCTGCCTGAGTGCCCCATATACACCTGCCTGAGTGCCCCATATACACCTGCCTGAGTGCCCCCCATATACACCTGCCTGAGTGCCCCCCATATACACCTGCCTGAGTGCCCCTATATACCTGCCTGAGTGCCCCTATATGCCTGCCTGAGTGCCCCTATATCTATATACCTGCCTGAGTGCCCCTATATACCTGCCTGAGTGCCCCTATAGCTATGTTCATGCCTGAGTGCCCCTATATACACCTGACTGAGTGCCCCTATAGCTATGTACCTGCCTGAGTGCCCCTAAATACCTGCCTGAGTGCCCCTATATACACCTGCCTGACTGACCCAATAGCTATGTACCATGCCTGAGTGCCCCCATATACCTGCCTGAGTGTCCCCATATACCTGCCTGAGTGCCCCTATATCTATATACCTGCCTGAGTGCCCCCATATACCTGCCTGTGTACCCCTATATCTACATACCTGCCTGAGTGCCCCCATATACCTGCCTGAGTGCCCCTATATCTATATACCTGCCTGAGTGCCCCTATATCTATATACCTGCCTGAGAGTGACCTTATATCAATATACATGTCTGAGTGCCCCTATATTTATATACCTGCCTGTCTAGGGGGAAAATATCTATATACATGCCTGACTGATGGGGACCTATATATACCTGCCTAATTGAGGGGACATATATAACTGTCTAACTGCAGGGACCTATATAGCTTCCTGTCTGAGGGGACATATATACCTGTCTAACTGAGGGGATTTATATACCTAGAAGTAAGGAGTTGCTGGAAATGTGAGGATTCTAAGATATTTGTTCCCAAATCTGCAGGGACGAGTATTGGCCGGGAGATATCAGCGAGAAGGTGTGAACCGGATGGAGAAGAAAAGGGAAAGTGAATGACGCTGATCAGAAAAGGTGTCTCCTGTGAGTCACTAAATATAACTGCAGTGTAATCACTTATAATTCTGCTGAACCTACATACAACTAGTATCTACCACTATATGGTCCCTGTATGGCGGTGGTATATGTTTTCAGAGCCTGTGTACACATGTGGGGGTCGTGTTCGGTCAGGGTCTGGCAGGATTATTTGATCCTTAAGTAGTAATAGTTTTGGGTCTTGGTTTTGTAGGAGTGTTTCTAGTAACAATGATGCGTCTGGTAGATTTGCTCCATGTATCGGTGGATTATTTAGTGTCTGTTATTTAGGGGTATTACAATGTCATATGGAGGTGAGCGATTTTGAAAAAGCAAATTTGTCAGGGCTGATTTTCATTGTGCCGTGACAGCTGAGGAGATGGACAGGAGCTATGTGGAATATGCAGAAAATTAGTGACAGGACCTGGCGCAGGGATGAGAGGAATTAGTGTGGGGTGGTGCAATTTTTTTGGGAGCGAGGGGGGCGCCATTGGCTGTACTTGCCTAGGACACCAAAATGCCTTTTCCCGGCCCTGCCAGAGGGTGGGGGGCTACTCAGATACAAGAACATTGTTTCTTTTGTTTAGAAAACAAGTAGTTGCTGACTTTCTGCTCTCCAACACTATTATGTGGGTTCCCTGATATATGACAAGTATTATTTATACCATTATTGCTACATATGCTGCTGTTTAAGTTTGTTGTCATTAGGTGGTGGGGCCCCATCTCATTGTGCTATGTAGCCCTATGAATTCAAATTACGCCTCTGATTGGTATTGTACTGGGCTGGACACTGGTACCATCATCACTATATAACTCATTTAGTGGTCAGAAGGTGTTTAAAATAATGAAATAATGAGGTTCCTCAGGCTTGGATGCTCTTTCTCATACATATGAAGCATTTTTATCACCTAGCCTAACCCACTATCTCTCTAATAACTCTCTTCTCGACCCTCTGCAATCAGGTTTCTGTACTCTACACTCCACAGAAACTGCTCTAGCTAAAGTCTCAAAAGACCTCCTCACTGCTAAATCTCAAGGCAACTACTCGTTGTTGCTTCTTCTGGATCTCTCTGCAGCGTTTGACATCATAGATCACCAACTTCTCCTCAGCATGCTGAGCGCCATTGGCCTCCAGGACACCGCTTCCCTTGGTTCTCATCCTACCTCTTTGACTGCTCCTTCAGTGTCTCATTTTCCAGTTCTTATTCTTCTCATCCTCTTGCTATTGAGGCTCCTCAAGGATCGGTCCTAGGTCCTCTCCTCTTCTCAATCTACACAGTCCCCATTGGACAAACCATCAGCAGATTTGGCTTCCAGTACCATCTCTATGCTGATGACACTCAATTATACACCTCCTCCCGTGACATTACTACTGCACTGCTACAAAACACCAGTGACTGTCCGCTGTCTCTGACATCATGTCCTCCCTCTATCTTAAACTAAACCTCACTAAAACTGAACTTCTTGTCATCCAACCGTCTACTAACCAACCCCACCATGCTATTTCTGTTTCAGTGTGTGGTACCACCATAACTCCTAGGCAGCAGGACTGCTGTCTTGAGGTTATAGTAGATTCTGATCTGTCCTTCCAATATTCAATCCATTGCCCGCTCCTGTCATCTGCCCCTCAAGAACATCTTCAGAATCCATCCTTCTCTCCCTGTGGAAACAACTGAAACTCTCATTGTTGCCCTTATTCTTTCGCGTTTTGACTACTGCAACTCCCTGCTTATCGGTCTCCCTCTCTGTAAACTCTCCCCTCTCCAATCTGTCCTGAATTCAGCAGCCAGGCTCATCTTTCTTTCCAGCCGCTATACTGATGCCTCTACCCTGTGTCAGTCACTGCACTGGTTGCCCATTCAGTACTGAATACCACAGAAACGCATCAATCTCACCCATAAAGCTCTCCACAGCACTGCACCCCCTACATCTCTTCCCTTATCTCTATCATCCTACCTGGTCTCTGCGATCTGCTGATGATCTGAGATTACACTTCTCAGTCTTCCTCCAATGCCCGTCTCCAAGATTTTTCACGTTCTGCACCAGTTCTCTAGAACAAGCTACCCCATACGATCAGACAAATTCATAACTCTCATAGTTTTACGCGCTTCTTAGGCCGGCTTACCAAGATCCCTAATTACTAACCTCCACTTTCAGTCACACACACACACTTTTGTCACTACCTGCAATTGGGCACTCAAAGGCACTTATCTGTATATAGATGTATAGTCTGGGTGGCAGGTTCATCCACTTTTTATGTAAACCGGCCCATATTTATGTAAAATGGCAGGACCAGTACGTAAACTGAGAACTTCTCAGCCTTCATCTCACCCAAAAACTCTTATAGATTGTAAGTTCTTGCGACCAGAGCCCTCACACCTTGTGTCTGGTCTGTAAGTAGCTTTTTACTGTGTAATGTTTTGGTTTGACTCTACTTATACCCCCTAAATTGTAAAGTGCTGCAGAATATGTTGGCAATGTATAAATAAAGATTATTATTATGTCTGTACCCAGCTGTATTCAGGCACAGCATTTGTGCACAAAAACTGCTATATTGGTGATTTTTTTTTTGTTAAAAACATTTTTTACAGCAGAACAGAATAAAAGAAAGAATGAAGTCAAAGTCTGTGAGGGTAAATTGCCTCTAGAGGCTGGAACTGTGGATGGTTGTCAGACAGATAAGGGAAAAAGCAACACAAAACGGAAGAAATATATCAGGAACCTAGTCAGATCTCAGCCTCTAAGTCTATAGTACAATACTGGAAATGATTGTGCAAAGATTGTTCTAAAAAGGGTTAGGCAGCTGAACACCACTCCTACATTTTAGGATAGATGTATATCATAAAGTTCTACTGATTGGAACTGTACCCTCTCCCCTTATCAGCTCTTCACATAACCATCTCCAAGACTTCTCCCGTGCTTCCCCCACACTCTGGAACTCACTGCCCCAACACATCAGATTCTCCTCAAGCTTCACCAGGGTCAAAAGCAACCTGAAAACCCATCTCTTCAGGATTGCCTATAGCCTACAATAAACCAGCAGCCACTGTGCTACCCCACAAATATGTCTGCCCCTCACCTTCTGTCTCTTTCCCCCTCCTATTAGATTGTAAGCCCTCGCGGACAGGGTCCTATCTCCTTCTGATGTGCCAATTGTAAGTCATTCATAGTTATCATTGTACTCGTTTGACATATGTTATGTATGTAACCCCCCTTGAATGTACAGCGCCCTGGAATCAATGGCGCTTTAAAATAAAAAAATAATAAGAAATAATAATCATTCCTACCAAACCTTGCTCCGATATACACTCACCAGCCACTTTATTAGGTACACCATGCTAGTAACGGGTTGGACCCCTTTTGCCTTCAGAACTGCCTCAATTCTTCGTGGCATAGATTCAACAAGGTGTTGCAACGATGCTCAATTGATACCAAGGGGGCCCAAAGAGTGCCAAGAAAATATTCCCCACACCATGACACCACCACCACCAGCCTGAACCGTTGATACAAGGTAGGATGGATCCATGCTTTCATGTTGTTGACGCCAAATTCTGACCCTACCATCCGAATGTCGCAGCAGAAATCGAGACTCATCAGACCAGGCAACGTTTTTCCAATCTTCTGCTGTCCAATTTCGATGAGCTTGGGAAAATTGTAGCCTCTGTTTCCTTTTCTTAGCTGAAAGGCGTGGCACCCGGTGTGGTCTTTCTGCTGCTGTACCCATCTGCCTCAAAGTTCGCCGTACTGTGCGTTCAGAGATGCTCTTCTGCCTACCTTGGTTGTAACGGGTGGCTATTTGAGTCACTGTTGCCTTTCTATCAGCTCGAACCAGTCTGCCCATTCTCCTTTGACCTCTGGCATCAACAAGGCATTTCTGCCCACAGGACTGCCGCTCACTGGATGTTTTTTCTTTTTCGGACCATTCTCTGTAAACCCTAGAGATGGTTGTGCGTGAAAATCCCAGGAGATCAGCAGTTTCTGAAATACTCAGACCAGCCCTTCTGGCACCAACAACCATGCCACGTTCAAAGGCACTCAAATCACCTTTCTTCCCCATACTGATGCTCGGTTTGAACTGCAGGAGATTGTCTTGACCATGTCTACATGCCTAAATGCACTGAGTTGCCGCCATGTGATTGGCTGATTAGAAATTAAGTGTTAACGAGCAGTTGGACAGGTGTACCTAATAAAGTGGCCGGTGAGTGTATACACAAGTGAGCTACAGCAAGTTGTGAACATACATTGATTACTTTTACCAACCTTGTGCAGCAGATTAAAGGGACTGGAATCTAAGACGTCACCACAAACAGGAATGTTCTCGTAGAAACGATGAACCACCTTTAAGTAACCCTTTGTCCAAAAACCCTGCCTTTATAGACAACAGCTCAGGATGGTTTGCTATGAGGAAAGTCAGGTGGGAAAGGATCCAAGTGTGGTAACTCTGCATACCAAGACACAAATGATCCTTAATGTTTGTTGGCTTTGTGACTCAGAGGCGGTTACTCTGCACTTTCACAATATATGTTTAAGTATATATATGCACAAAGTAGTTAGTTCTGGAACTCCAAAATCTACACCGGTGCCAAACCGTTACCAATCACAAAGAAAGAGTTTGTCAATATACAGGAAGAGCAACAGTCCGGCACAAAAACTGCATGGGAGCATAACAAAAAAGCACAACTTTCATGCAAGTAGGAACACACAAAAAAGAAAGAAGCAGACCAGTATAAATACAGAAGATAAACAGAAGGTAGGTCTCTATTAATACATAAAAAACAACAACAGAAGGACCTGTCCCAATGAGCAAGAGAAGCAAAACCTATATGAATACAAAGGAAAAAAAGAAGAGATCTGTATCAATACAGAAAAAAGCAAGAGTTAAAACGTGATCAATAAACAAGAAAAGCCACAGGTGCATCTCTATGAATACACAATAAAGCAGCAGGCACATCTGTATGAATACACAAGAAAAGTAACAGGTAGAACTGTATCAATACACAAGAAAAGCAACCGGTGGAACTATATTAATATACAAGAAAAGCAACAAGTGGAACTGTGTTAATACACAAGAAACACAACAGGAACATCTGAATTAGTACAGAAAAAAAGGAACGAAGGCATCTGTACCAATACACAGGAAAAGCAACTGGCGCATCTGTACCAATACACAGGAAAAGCAACTGGCGCATCTGTACCAATACACAGGAAAAGCAACAGGCGCATCTGTACCAATACACAAGCACAGCAACAGGCCCATCTGCACCAATACACAAGAAAAGCAACAGGTATAAGTGTATCAATACACAAGAAAAACAACCGGTGGAACTATATTAATATACAAGAAAAGCAACAGGTGGAACTGTATTAATACATAAGAAACACAACAGGAACATCTGAATCAGTACAGAAAAAAGGAACAAAGGCATCTGTACCAATACACAGGAAAAGCAACAGGCGCATCTGTACCAATACACAGGAAAAGCAACAGGCGCATCTGTACCAATACACAAGAAAAAGCAACAGGTGCATCTGTACCAATACACAAGAAAAAGCAACAGGTGCATCTGTACCAATACACAAGAAAAAGCAACAGGTGCATCTGTACCAATACACAGGAAAAGCAACAGGCGCATCTGTACCAATACACAAGCACAGCAACAGGCCCATCTGCACCAATACACAAGAAAAGCAACAGGTATAACTGTATCAATACACAAGAAAAACAACCGGTGGAACTATATTAATATACAAGAAAAGCAACAGGTGGAACTGTATTAATACATAAGAAACACAACAGGAACATCTGAATCAGTACAGAAAAAAAGGAACAAAGGCATCTGTACCAATACACAGGAAAAGCAACAGGCGCATCTGTACCAATACACAGTAAAAGCAACAGGCGCATCTGTACCAATACACAGGAAAAGCAACCGGCGCATCTGTACCAATACACAAGAAAAAGCAACAGGTGCATCTGTACCAATACACAAGAAAAAGCAACAGGTGCATCTGTACCAATACACAAGAAAAAGCAACAGGTGCATCTGTACCAATACACAAGAAAAAGCAACAGGCTCATCTGTACCAATATACAAGCACAGCAACAGGCCCATCTGTACCAATACACAAGAACAGCAACAGGCCCATCTGTACCAATACACAAGAACAGCAACAGGCCCATCTGTACCAATACACAAGAAAAGCAACAGGTATAACTGTATTAATACACAAGAAAAACAACCGGTGGAACTATATTAATATACAAGAAAAGCAACAGGTGGAACTGTATTAATACATAAGAAACACAACAGGAACATCTGAATCAGTACAGAAAAAAAAGGAACAAAGGCATCTGTACCAATACACAGGAAAAGCAACAGGCGCATCTGTACCAATACACAGGAAAAGCAACAGGCGCATCTGTACCAATACACAGGAAAAGCAACAGGCGCATCTGTACCAATACACAGGAAAAGCAACAGGTGCATCTGTACCAATACACAGGAAAAGCAACAGGCGCATCTGTACCAATACACAGGAAAAGCAACAGGTGCATCTGTACCAATACACAAGAACACGCAACAGGTGCATCTGTACCAATACACAAGAACAGCAACCGACCCATCTGTATCAGTATGCAAGAAAAGCAACAGCTGTATCTATAGCAATACATAAGAAAGCAACAGTCGTTTTGTCTTACTACACGAGAAAAGCAACAGGCGCATCTGTATCAATAAATATGAAAAGCAACAGGCACATCTGTATAAGTACACAAGAAAAGCAACAGGTATATATGAACCAATACACAAGAAAAGCAACAGGCACATCTGTACCAATACACAAAATAAGCAATAGGCATATCTGTACCGATACACAAGAAAAGTAACAGGTACATCTCTATTAGTACACAAAAAAGCAACAGGTAGATATGTATCAATGTATAAGAAAATAAACAGGCACATCTGTATCCGTACACATGAAGAGTAACAGGCACATTGGTATCAATTTGCAAAAAAAGCAAGACACGCATTTCTGTGCTCCTACACAACAGGAAAGCAACAGGAAAATTTGTATTAATACACAAAAAACAGCAACAGACGCATCTGATCTGTATTTATACACAAGAAATGTAACAGGTTGATCAATATCACTACACAAGCAAAGCAACAAGTGCACCTATCAGTACACAAGCAAAGTAACAGGCAGATCTGTTTCAATAAACAAGAAAGCAACAGTCATATTTATATCAATACAGAGGAAAAGCAAAAGGCACATCTGTACCAATACACAAGGAAAGCAACAGATACATCTGAATCAGTACACAAGCAAAGCAACGGGTGCATTTCTGTACCTATACATAAGGAAAGCAACAGGCACATCTGTATCAGTAGACAAGAAAAGCAACAGGCACGTCTGTATCAGTACACAAGAAAAGCAACAGGTACATCCGTATCAGTACACAAGAAAAGCAACGGCTGCATCTGTATCAGTACACAAGAAAAGCAACAGGTACATCCGTATCAGTACACAAGAAAAGCAACGGCTGCATTTCTGTACCTATACATAAGGAAAGCAACAGGCACATCTGTATCAGTAGACAAGAAAAGCAACAGGTACGTCTGTATCAGTACACAAGAAAAGCAACAGGTACATCGTTATAAAGTATCCACAAAAAGAAAAGCAACGGGCATTTCTGTACCATCGGGTAAGTCAGTACACGAGAAAGAAAGCAACAGGTGCATCCGTATCAGTCACAAGAAAACAACGGATGTACACAAAGAAAAGCAACGGCGTGCATCGGTATCAGTACACAAGAAAAGCAAACAGGTGCATCCGTATCAGTACACAAGAAGCAAAAGTCAAACCGGCGTTGTCAGGGGGCATTTCTGTACCTATACACAAGGAAAGCAACAGGCACATCTGTATCAGTAGACAAAAAAAGCAACAGGCACATCTGTAACAATACAAAGCAAAGCAACATACACATCTGTATATGTACACAAGAAAAGCAATAGGCGTATCATTACAGAATAGTATCATTACAGAAAAAAAGCACAGCAATAATAGGAAGGAAAAGCAGAGCCTGTTATTAATATAAAAAAACAGTCCCCTTAACCACTGGGTACCAAAGCAGTGGCTATAGATGCTATGTTTAGAGTTATGCTCTTGTGAAGACCTGTATCAATACACATGAAAGCAGCATACAGACCTGTAAAATTTGTACTAGTGGCTATGGATGCTACACCTATAGTTACAACCATTGGCAGAACTGCATCAAAAATAACAGGAATTTCTGTATCAAAGCACAAAACAAGCAAACTTACACCCTGTACCAAAACACAAGAAAAACGAAAGGAGGATCTGTATTAATACACAAAAAAAGCATCAGGCAGATCTGTTTCTATACATAAGGAAAGCAACAAGTGAAACTATCAGTACAAGAAAAGCAACAGGAGCATCTGTACCATTACACAAGAAAAGCAACAGGCAAATCTGTACTACTGGTAATAAGCAGGAATACTAAGGGCGACAGGGGCTGCGACAGTTTTCTGGTGTAGTTTGCACCAAAATGATGTAGAAGCCCTGTTCTAAAGATGTATGAACAGTCGCATTCCAAACTTTGGCGCAATCGGCGCCAGCCCCAACACTTTGTAATGCACCAAAGATTTGGGGTGTTCTGGGAGCATGTCGCACCACATTCATAGAATTAGACACATTCATGAATGTTTGCCGCCAAACCTAGGCGCAGAACAGTTAGAACAGCCAGACCAAGTTAAAAGTGGTGCCTGAGCCAGACTTGTCGTATTGGCACTATACTGCGCCTGTATGTATGACCTGCAGAAGAACAACTTCATACATTCTAGCGCATTCTACACTGCCTGAAAGCAATTTAGAACTGGCCTGTCAGCGCCAACGTTCATACATGTCACCCTAAGGCTGCGTCCCTACGGCAAGGGACAAATACCGGTCGGTTTATCTGTTTTGCGGCCGTCCCCACAAACCCGCAAACCGTCTGAAAAACCGTCCGAAAACCCGTGTCGTGGGGACATACCCTAAGGATACATCCACACAGCACTGGTTTTCAGTTGGATTTTCAGATGGTTTTCGGATTTGAAAACAGTCTATAAGCCGACTGTCAACAATCTCCATAGACTTTAATAGAAAATCCGAGCTGAAGTCTACATAGCTCAGATTTTCTGACGGCAAATCCGACTGTCTAAAAAAATTAGAACATGTTTATTCTTCCGGATGGTTTTCAGGTGGAACATGAACTGTCCCATTTAAAGAGGGAATGGCTGAATCCACAAATCACGGCCAGAAATCCATCCCTCTTTACGTTTAATAGATGATAAAATACCGGTTGGATAATCTGACCGGTATTTTGTCAGTGCTATGTGGCCGTAGCCTAATAGGCAAGTGAAGCAGTCACTCTAAAAGAAAAACAGCCCCCGTAACCACTGGGCACCAAAGCAGTGGCCAAAGATGCTACACCTACAATTATATTCTTGGGTAGAAGTTTGCAAAGAAAATTCAATAAAAGGACCTGCATCAATACACATGAAGAGCAGCATGCAGATTTGTAAGATTACATTGGTCCCCTTAAAAAGCAAAAGGAGAACATGTATCAATCCACCAGAAAAGCAAACATAAGAACCTATATCAATGCATAAAAAAGACAACAAAAAGATCTGCATCAGTACAGAACTCAACGTAACAAGATAACCTGTATCAACACACAATAAAGTGTGGATGTGCAAGAACACACAAGAAAAGCAACAGGCACATCTATAGCAATACACAAGAAAAGCAACAGGTTATATCTGTATTTAAAGAGAACCTGTCACATAGTTTTTGCCTCCCTGGTGAGGACAGAACAAGGTAGTGTCAGACATGCTGTTTCCAACGCTGTGTCCCTTATTCTGTAAGATGCAGCAGTTTTCATGTATTTAATGCTCAAATCTACAGTTTTCAGCAAGAAGAGTCATTCGAAGAGTCCTTCAGAGTGACAGTTTTTTTCAAACCCCGCCCATATAAGGCTAGCCCCGCCCACATCAACTGACAAACCTATTACTTTGAATAGGTAGAAACATGTGAATAACTGTCAGTGGGCGGAGCTAGCCTTTGGTGGGTGGAGCTAACACCTGCTCATGAATAAGATTTGAGGGGTAAATGCTCTAAAACTCCAGCATCTTACAGAATAAGGGGCACAGCGCTGGAAACAGCAGGTCTGTCACTAGCTTGTGCTGTCCTCAGCAAAGGGGGCGTAACCTATGTGACAGGTTCCCTTTAAACATAAAAGAGTTCGTAATTAACATTTACCATATGTCTATCTTACATGGGCATCATTTGTTAAAGGTTCTTTTATTTTGCCTTTTTGGACATTAGAAATCTTAGAAATTCATCAACAATGTTTAAATTTTTTTTTAGAAAATCTCCAAAACAGATTTTTTCAGGGGCCACTTTAGTTGTGACATAGCTTTGGAGGGCCTGTATGTTATAAACCATTTAAAAAACGGCAATGTATTTAAAATGTTATCTAGAAAGTTTGTTAACCCTTTGTGTGTTTCACGGGACTTTTAGTAAAGAAGAGGTCAAATTTAAGAATTTAATTTTATTTCACAGATTTTATTTTAATCCAATTTTCTTCTGAAACACAGAACCAATGAACGCAATTTAATATTTATTCACCTGATTCTGCAGTTGTTTTTTTTCAGATATTACAGTCCTTAGAAATAAAAGAGACTTTGGGACTACCTTTTTTCGTAGGTGTGACATGGATAAATGTGTCCTTTCTTATTCCCTCTTGGAACGCACTCTGAACCTTTTAGGAGACCTTATCTTCTTTGCAGTTTGGGAAAGTTCATTAAGAAAGTTTTGCTTTTAACATGTATCGGGGAGTCGAATATAAAAATACACTTTCGGGGGGTGTATGCGAGGCCAATATTTTGAATGATGTGGAACTTTGAGCGAAAAGTTGCTGGGTGCATAAATTAGTCTAGGCTACCATTTTGCATCGCCAGGTTCCAATAGTCATACCGTTTTTATTTTTCCTTGATGTAGCCATATGAGGTCTTGCTTTTTACAGAATGGGTTGTATATTGTGGGGCACATATAATTTCCTTAAAAACTTTCATTAGTTGTTATTTTGGGAGAAATGGAAAGATTTTGCACAGCATTCATTGTGTGACATAAACAATATGTTAACTTTATTCTATGGTTCGGAACAATCTTTATATAGTTTTTATCGGGGCTGTGGAGTCGGTAAGTCAAACCTCCGACTGCATTCCCCAAATTTTTCCCCAAAGGCCCCTTACAAAGGTTAATTTGACGCGGGGTTGGCCCGAAGGCCCCGGATTTGCGCTTTAGTACGGCGCCAATCCGCGGCGCAATTACGTAATCCTTAAAACTTTCATAGAGTTGTTATTTGTCGGCGAAATGGAAAAGTGCAGCACATTATTTACTGGTGTGACCCCTAAACAAAAATGTTCTATTCCGGAGGTTCGGACAATCCTCCCCCTTTTAATTTACGGCGGATGTGGCGTCAAAGGCACAAACCTCGGACTGCGTTCATCAACTCCTAACAGCGACTCCACCAAAATGGACATCGATTCTGACTTCACGACTCCGACTCCACAGCCCTCGTTTTGAGATGAGCGCAGCCATTCCTTCCCAGTGCTTTTTTCCTCTGATCTGTAGTGGTGGAGCTTCACTACTGAGCATGTACATAAAGGGCCACATGTATAAAAACTGTCTAGATCTAAAACTCACTTTGTTACTCACAGCAACCAATCAGAGCGCCCCTCTCATTTCATACAGTGCTCTGGAAAAATGAAAGGGGAAAATACTATTTTGCAATGGGCAACCAAATGAGTTTTAGACCTAAACAGTTTTCTTTAATGTGGCCCAAAGTGCGGCCCCACATTTTCAACTAAAGCCTAGATCCTTAGCTCGGAAAATAGAAAGACTTTTTAGGACGTTTCATAATTTTTCCAAATTCTTACAAAAAATATTCAGCAAATACTGCATTGAACTAACTGTGCCAAATGTATTATAAATTTGTGGAGTTGAAAATCATTTTATAATGACTCCATATCCACCAAAATGAACACCGACTCCAAAAGCCCGGGTTTTTTAAACCCCAGCTATTTTTCAAAATCAAAATTTTAAAAAAAAATCATGGTTTTACATCCTTATATACCAATACATAAAATAAACCACCAGGAAAATCTGTATCAACATTTAACACTGAGAGAAAAACATGAGAGACAAGGGGACAGTCCCCAATAACAAAAAAAAAACCCAAAAAATGAATACACAAAAAAGAAAAAAAGGGGGACCTTCATCAAAACAAAAGAAAATCAACATAGGGATCTTTATCAATACAGAAGAAAAGCAACAGAAGAACTTGTATTAATAAACAACAAAAGTGCAAGCAACAATGAAAAAAACAACAGAAGGTTCTGCAAAATACACAAAAATGCAAACAGGAAAAGCAACGGGAGTATCTTTACCAATACAGAAGAGAAACAGGAGGATCTGTATCAATATATAAGAAAAGCAGCAGGAGAATTTTTACCAGTACACAAAAAAAGCAAAAGGCAATTATATATTAATGCACAAGGTACAGGAAGACCTTTACCATACCAAAAAAAACCAAGAGAAGGTTCTGTAACAATACACAAGGAAAGCAAGTAGGGGCCAGATGGCTTGTATTAATACACAGAAAATAATAATACACAAATAAATGTCCTAATAAAGAGGAAAAGCAAATGGAAGATCTGTATCAATATACAAGAAAAGCAACAGCACAATCTGTATTAGTATACAAAAAAAGCAACATTAGGATTTGTACCAGCACACAAAAAGCAACAGGAAAGTTCTGTGTCAATATACAAGGAACAAGAGGATCTATATCAATATATGAAAAACCTAACAAACTGGTTTGTAACAATACACAAAGAATGCAAGCAGGAGGATCTTTACCAATACATTAAAGCAGGCCTGCAGAATCTAGGGGCCAAAACCATTCAGAAACACCACTAGATTGACTGGGAATGTCCCAAACTGCTGGAAATGCTTCTGAACCAGGTGGTGATACCCCAGAAACAAGTGGGACCATCCATTATGAATGGGGTTGTGCTGCGCCCCCTTATGGTCTGATTTGTGGGATGCCAGAAAGCCTTTGGCACATGTTGTACAGGCTAGCAATACACGCAGAGAAGGGGATCTAAAATATAAAAAAGAGAGATAGGCCAATCTGTATCATTAACCAAGAAAGCTACAGGAGGATCTGTACCAGTACTCAAGGAATAGGAGGAGCTTTATCAACACATGAGAAACCTAAGAGAGGGAAAACAAGCAGGAGGATCTGCATCAATAAACAAGAATAGCAACTGGAGGATCTTTACTAATACACAAGAGAAACAGGAGGAGATCTTGTATTAATACAAAGAAGAGAGACAGGTAGATCTGTATCAGTAAAAAGAAAGTACAGGGGGGATTGTACACAAAAAACAACAAGCAATTCTATAATAATACAAACACAAAGTAGCAGGAAGATGTATAACAATATGAAATGAGAAATGAGGACTATTACTGACACATAAGAAAACAAAAAAGTGGTTGTAGCATACAAAAAAAAGCAAATGGGATTTTTACAAAACAGGGAGTCCCGGGGTTTCAAACAGGAAGGGACTGTTTGGGTTTGTTTTAAGTTGAATTTGTATGCAAATGGAAAAAAGGGGTTTAAATTTTTAAAAAGTAATTCCGCAAAAAAACAATTTTTTTTCTGTTTTAGTATTCGGGAAACAGTTTTTACATTTTTTTGCTGTTGTGCCCTTTTTTTTTGAAGTTTTTAGTTTAATGTTCTGTATTTTCATGTGCAGCTGTGGCCTTGCTGGCATTGGGTTTACCCTGGGGGTGACCCCAAAGGTTGAATGTCACCCCGCCCCATAAGTCTCCTTTTGAAATTAGGAGACTTATGAAAGGGTTGGGAACGATGTAAGCCCGGGGTCTGCCTTTTACATCAAAAAAAAAAGAGACAGATCCTGTATTAATACACAAGAAAAACAACAGAATGATCTGTGTCAATACATAAGAAAACAAACATGCAGGTCTATAACATACAATATACAAACAATGTACATGGTAAGATATGTATCAACACAGAATAAAAGACACAGATGGATCTTTATTAAAAAAACACAAGGGGGAAAAGGGGAAACCAAAATCAAAAGCCAGGAAAAAACTTTTTAGCCCCCTTCATTTCCCCATCGGGTGCCCGCCCGTTTTCCCCTTTCAGTCCCACACCCTGGGTGTCAGAAACTGGGATCCACTCACCGCCTGATTGCCCTTTTCCCTGCACGCAATCGAAAGGGGGTGTTCAGGCCATGGGGATAGGGTCCAATTTAACAGTTTTAGGGTTTTCCAAAAAATAGGGATTTCTAAAATGGCTTTATTTTTTTGTTTCAGAGGTAGTACAGCGGGAAAATAAACCAAAAATTAAAAGTTTTAAAAAAAATAGGGTGAAATATATGGGCAGGGTTTTGCGGGCCAAATTTTCTTGGGATGCTTTGAGGGCAGAAGACCTGTCAAGTCCTGTTTTATAGGGTGTATGAATTGTCGCACAAACCAAAAATTGGGAAATTTTTGAATCCCTTTTTTGCACAACAAATTAAAGAATGCTTTTTTCTCTATGGAGAGGGAAAAGAAGCTTATAAAAGTTTCCCCCATACTCTTAAATTTTTCTTTTTACTACTTATAATTCTCTCCCCCTGTCTCCAAATTTTTTGGGGGTTTTTTTTTTTTAAAATGTTGCCAAAAAGATAAGTTTTTTTCACACGGCAAGTGCAAATACCCGGGTTTTTAAATCCCGACCCGGGATTTTTTCCCCGGGTTTTTGGGGCCCCCGCAAAACGGGCGCCCGGGGGACCCCTTTTCCCCCGCGGTTTGCAGAGGGGAAAAACCCTCTCCCTTTGTATAGGGCATGTTCATATTTCCCCCAAAAAACGGGGTTTGGAAAAAATGAAAAAGTTTTAATGTTTTTTCGGACCCCCGCGGTCCCCCAAAAAACCCCCGGCAAAGGGGAAAAAACCCTTTCAAGTTTGGGGGCCTTTTTCCCTTTGAGGGTTTTCCCCCTAATAAAAGTTGTCTCCCTTTGGCAGGGTTTGGGTTTTTAAAAAAACCCAAAAAAAAATCTTTAAAAACCGAACTGTTACATTTTTATTTTTTTTACTTCTCCTTTCTTTTACAGACTAGTGCAATTCAAATTTAGTTTTTTTTTCTTAAAAAAAAAGGCTAAAATAAATTTTTTTTTGATTTTTATTTTTTTTTCATTTTTTTTTTAATTAAAATCTTCCAAGAAAAAACTTTTTTTTTTACTTTTAAATTTGTTGTTAATTGTAAATTTATTTAAGATGTAGGTCAGTGGGTTTAGCCTTTATTTTTTTTTGGCAAAAATTTTGGTTTTCCCCACGGTCTCGCGGGACCCTTTGGGGGGTAAGATTTCAAACCCTGTTTTTATTTCCCCGCCAGCATCCTTTGTACTTTTTTTTATTTCTACTTGCCGTGATTGTTGTTTTCACTGTTTTAAATTTTTTTACGATTAAAATCCGCAAACACTGATTGAGAACCCAAAATTTTTTTGGTTTAAAGCTGTATTTGGGTTTTTTAAAAAAAATAATTAAAAAATAATAATAATAATAATATATGGGTTTAAATTTTAAAATTTTTTTTATTGATATAATTTTAAAATAAATTTTTTGATCTTTTTTTAAAATTATTTATTAGAATTTTATAAATTTAAAAATTTTATTTCATTATATTCATTTTTATAATTTTTTATTATTATTCTCTTTTTTAGGCGGGTGCCCTGGGAATAAAGCAGAGGGAAAAAGTCGGAGCGGCCAAAACCTTTGTTTTCAAATTTTCCCAAAAAAATTTGTCTTTTATGTTTGTAATTAAAAGGGGGGTTAAACATGTGGGGAAAGTTTTACGTTTTGGGACAACATACAAGGGATGAGTGATTCTGAAAAAGAAAGTGTTTTTGCTGCCGTTTTTCCCCCCTTTTGGCGTCCCTTTGGGTTTCCTGACAACGGTTAAACCCCAATGTGGTATTTTTCTTGTGCAAAAAAGAGGTTTTCGGGGAGGGGTTATGGCCCCGGGGAAAACTTGTTTATTTTTATTTTATAATTTTTAAAATAAAATATATATATATTATATTTTATGATATTTATATATATATATATTATATATATATATATTATATTTTATAAAAATTTTATATATATATATAGATAGATAGATATATGGATAATATTTTTATTAAAATATAAACAATTTTTATATATATATATAAAAAGTATAGAAATGGATTTACAGTAATTTACAAAAAATGGGGTTTCACCCCCTCATTTTTGTAAAAATCATGTTATTTCTTTTTATGAGACAAAAACCTTTTTTTTAATAGTTTAAATTTTTGATTAATTTTTTTTTTTTATTTTAAAATTTTTAATTTAAATTTTTATTATTTAAATTTTTTTTTTTTTATAATAAACAATAAAAAATAACATAATTTGTATCGCAGCATCCTTTAAAAAACAGTCTTATGTAATATTTTGGGTTTTTTAACTTGTGGGAAACTGGAAAGGGAAAATAAAAAAAATTGCTTTGCAGTTTTTGGTCAACCCTGAAAATTCCCCAAAAAATGGAACAAAAAGTGATCAGAATGTTGCTAATACATCAAACTGGTACCTATAAAATATTACAGCTCAGCTCTTAGAAAAAAATAAGACTTTTTTTTTTTAAAAAAAGTTGTAAAACATAATGAAAACTATATAAAATTGGTATCACTAAAATTGTGCCAACCTGCAGAATAAAGATGACATGCCATTTAAACCACACAATGAACTCCATAAAATGAATCCCCCATTCCCACTTTCCTCCCCAAAAAAAGAAAAAAAAATTGTCAATTCTGCTCCACAAACAATTTTGGTTCTCCAATATATTACATGGTGCATTGAATGGTACAATTATAGGAGTTTTCCCACAATTATATGATTTGCCAAAAGTCTGAGAACACTCCATTCTGTTGTACAGGAATTCTGAGTACAACCTAGCAGTGTGTTCAGCTGTAGTCGGAACTCCCGTATAGGATAGGTGTAGGTCCCTATTACACTCATATCCTATCAAAGTGTCAAAAAGCTGTCATAGCTCTGTTCAATAGATGTATGTACAGTCGCACTCCAAACTGTAGCATGATAAGTGCCTGTGCAACACTTTTTAACGCGCCAAAGATTTGTGGCGTTCTGGGGATGTCACACCACATTCGTTGAATTAGACACATTTATGAATCTTTGCCGCCAAACCTAAGTGCATAACAGTTAGAACAGCCGGACCAAGTTAAAGGTGGTGCCTGAGCCAAACTTGTCATATTGGCACTAGACTGCGCCTGTATGTATGACCTGCAGAAGAACAGGGTCATACATTCTGGCGCCTTCTACACTACCTTACAGCGATTTAGAACTGGCCCGTCCCCTCCAAAGTTCATACATGTTGCCCTAAAAGTTGTTCTTGAAATGTACAGATAGAGAAATGCAAAATAGGTGGGTAATTACAGGGTTAATACAAAAGAATAGCATTAGGTAGACTATTTGTCCTGAAAATCACCATCATAATAAGCAATTACTTGTATCCCACCTGAGAAACCTCTAATAAGGTTGGTGGACAAATGTAATAAAGTTGGGCCAAGTTCAGTACAGCCTCAAAAAAGGTATTATTAAAGGAGAGCAGACTTCCCCCCCACTGCACACACTTTGTCCCCACAGAGGAGCCCAATTTCTATTTCTTCTACCCAGAGAATTCTTTGTAATCTCTATTTTTGTAATTATAATCTCAGGACATTTCACAAGAAATTGTTTAAAGAAGGCTGAAGTGATGGAGGAAGTTGTACTTGTGTGTATTTCATGGAAGCAGACTTCACTTTTACTACTGAATCACCCCATTCACTTCTATAAAAATGATTTGCCCCCTGATCTGGTAGACAACCCACAAAATGGTCTACCAGATCATACTTCGCAATCCTACATTAGTAGAGATTAGCGTAATTCAGGATGCCTCAGAAATGTTGCTATGTACTTAATCGCTGTCCGAGGTGCTGATGGATGGTAATGTACTCGAGGCTTCTTCAGTATCTGCACCACACAAGTGAATCTCAGGGACGGAGGCAGTATTGCTGAATGCATACTCTGCTTCTCTTCCTCATCAATCCCACCATTAGTTTATCAGTCCTTACCTCATATACAGCTGTCCAGGTGATGTCACATGACTCCACTGTTAATGTAAGTGCAGATTTCTAACAACCTTAGATACATACAGATGTATGCGTACAGAACTATCTGGAAACCAGCTTGTGTCATGTGACCTCTTGGTCATGATATTTCTTCAACAACCTTACCGGTGGCCATAGTGTTTACATACAGTACATTTGTTCAGAACAGAAAGAAACATATTTACTAATACCGCCTAATACGTAGGCCGTGTTCACACGGCTTATTCCCGACGGATTTGTGCGCTCACAAATCCGCCGTGAATAAGGGGCGGGATGGGGGCGGGGCCGGAGCGTGGCGGGGGCGCCGCTCCCCGGCCCCATAGACATTGCATTATCTACGGTGCGTACGCGCCGTAAATAATGTGCATATCACTTTCTCCCCCCGCGGCGGATTCGCCGAGCGGGGAGGAGCGACGGAATTCACTGTTCTCTATGAGAGCAGTGGATTACCGTAATTACTCCGACGGATTGGTGCCGTACTGCAGTGCAAATCCAGCACGGAGTACAGCGCCAATCCGCGGAAAAATAAGCCGTGTGAACGAGGCCTTACACAATGAAAACATGGACTAGACAGTCTAAAAATACACCAGATTCATATCAGTGGCTCAGGCTGTATAATAAATCTGGTACATTTTTAGACACTTTTTATCCTAACTTTATACCACTTATTACTTGGTTTTGTGTATGCCAGGGGCGTTGCTAGGGTCCTCTGTGTTACATTTTGCTCAGTAAGTCTGCAGTCACACAGTATTTTCATACCACATCGTGAGCTGCTGCATGTATTTTTACAGATAAAAAAAGTACGTTATTGTCACTAATTTTCTGCAAATTTCAATACATCCTGTCCATCTTCTCAGCACCACAGTGTAAAATAAGTCAGCACTGACACAATTGCCTTTTCAAAACCGCTCATTTCTGTATAATCTTGTAACACCTCTAAATAATACGGCTAACAGATAATACACCCATACATGGAGTAGATATACCACACATATTTCCGTCTACGTTACTATAACAATACCATAAATCCAAGCCATAATTCCTAATGCTTAAATATACTGCCAGACTATGACCCCCTGAGCCCACATCGTGTCCCCCTATGTACCGGGCTTGCAGAAAATTTAAATATTTTATGTATTATGTCCCTCCCTATTAAAATAGCCAGTGTATACACGCCCCTTTCCTTTTAAATAGGTGTGTATAAAAAAGACCCTTTGGTAGGTAGCGTAACACTGCCCCCCAGGAAGCTGTATACATGCCCCCCCGGTAGCGTATCATGCCCCTCAGGAAGCTGTATACATGCCCCCGGAAAGCTGTAATTTTTGCCCCCCCAGGAAGCGTATTTTACGCCCCCCAGGTAGCTGTATCACGCCCTCAGGAAATTTTTTCACTGCCCCAGGAAGCTGTATAACTGCCCCCCAGGGAAATGTTACACTGCCCCTAAGGGAAATTTTACATGCCCTTCAGGAAGTGTATGCAATGCCCTAGGTACTGTATACACTTGCCCCTCAGAAGCTGTATTATTACTGCCCCCAGGAATGTGTATACCTTGCCCCTCAGAGAAGCTGTATACACTGTCCCTCAGGAAGCTGTATACAACTGCCCCCTCAGGTAGCTGTATAACTGCCCCTCATGGAAGCTGTATACACTGCCCCTCAGGTAGCTGTATATACTGCCCCTCAGGAAGCTGTATACAATGCCCCTCAGGAAGCTGTATACACTGCCCCTCCAGGATAGTATACACTGCCCCTCAGGAAGCTGTATACACTGCCCCTCAGGAAGCTGTATTACACTGCCCATCAGGAAGCGTAGCATTGCCCCTCAGGTAGCTGTATACACTGCCCCTCAGGAAGCTGTATACACTTCCCCTCAGGTAGCTTAATACACTACCCCTCAGGAAGCTGTATATACTGCCCCTCAGGAAGCTGTATACACTGCCCCTCAGGAAGCTGTATACACTGCCCTTCAGGTAGTTGTACACTGCCCCTCAGGAAGCTGTATATATCTACAGTTTATTTATATGATCTGCTCTATGGGTCAGTATAAAAACTGCTGACCATGATTGAGCTGATCAGTATAACTGTAGACTGTCAGCTCTGTGGGTCATCCTGACCCACAGAGCTGACAGTTACTCTGCAATTAAATTATATTGCCCCCCCAGACATGTCAATGAGCACTTCTATCCAGACTGTACACAGTTAATACCTTGAGTAGCTGCCTGCTGCTCTGCAGGGCTCAGCGGGCACTCACTGACTGGAGGAGGAGGATCCGATGCCGGAGCTCGCTGCAGCCTGGCTCCTCCTCCTTCTCCTCTTCTACAGGAAGTCCCAGCTGCCGGCAGCTCAGAAAGATACGGATACGCTGCTCGGCCCGGACCCTGCACAGCAGCCTGCACGGAGCCCTGTCGGCGGCAGCAGCAGCAGAGAAACAGCAGATATAGTAGTCGCCCGCGCCGCATGAACAACATTGCAGCGCTGCACTACTATAGGGAATGAGGGCCGGGGAAGGAAAAAGATTCGGGGCAGCAGGCAATATATCCGGGGCACGAGCCCCGAATAATACTGCCTAGTGACGCCCCTGGTGTATGCCAATAATTTTCGCCAAGACATTGGCACTTTTTTGTTGCACAACAAACCATAGCCCCTTTCATTAAAGTTATGTCCCTTTGATAGATGAGTTTTTAAAGTGTTTAAAAACTGTCTAAAACACTTCAGTTATGTGGTAAATTATGTATGCCAGTATTTTGGTGAACAAATTCTGGCACAATTGTCACAGTAAAGGGCCATTCACCCAGCGTTTTTGGATCTGATTTTGGATCCAAAAATCATATCTAAAAACGCTGCGGCAATCTGATCCTAAACAGATCAAGTTAAAAGCGATGTAAATCACACTGCTATTTATGAGATACGTGTTTGGGTTCGTTGGGGTCCGACAGACAGATCCAAACACGTATCTATAAACGTATGTTCACACAGACCCAACACGCCGTGTGAACATACCCTAAATGTGCCTCAATGTATCCATGCGCAGATTGTCACCAACAACAGAAGAGGAAACCAAGACTGTACCAGCTAGAAATAAGAAATCACACCCGGCAACCCTGATCCTAGCAATCCTATTAACCCTATTTAATCCAACCCTACTAATTCTAAACCTTACTGTTAATCTTACTAACCCTATTTACTCTAACCCTGTTAACCATACCCAAACCTACTAATTGTAACTCTTTTAAAACTACTAACCTTACTAACCCTGACTATTAACCCTTCTATCACTATTTATTCTAACTTAAGTTACTGTAACCCCAACTGTTAACCCTGCTAACCCTATTGTTTACCTTAATCATAGTAACTTTAAAACTATTAACCCTTAGAGCATGTCCACACGGCACGGGTTTTCGGCCGGTTTTTCAGCCGGTTTGCGGTTTTTCAGACCGCCTGAAAAACCGGCCGAAAATGAGCACAGTTGTGCTCTATGGAAAATCCACTGCACGCGTTTTCCCGCTCGGTGGTTTTTCCGCCCGCGGGCCGCTCAGATGACATTGAGCATGTTCATTCTTCCGTCCGGTTTCCGGACGGAATATGAACACCTCAATGGGAGGGGGGAGGGCTCTTCTCCGCTCATCGCGGAGAAAAGCCATCCCTCCCGCGGCCGTGGGGACGGCCGCAAAACCGGACAAATACCGGCTGGGTAAACCGACCGGTATTTGTCCACTGCCGTGTGAACGCGCCCTAACCTCCTAAATTCTAATAACCCTAACCTATAAACCCTCTATCTGATCATCATTCACAGAACTGAAATTTTAACAAAGTTCAAACAAATATCTTAAAAGATCCTGAGAAACATAAAGCAACTCTAACCAAACATAAATGTATAAGATATGTCAGATAAAGCTCAAAGCCATAAGCATCTAAACCTGTCTGGATGCTAGTAATAAAAACTATACAGTCATCTGATGTAGAAAAATAAACTGCCCCTACATTACTGGAGCTATGTTAACCTCTTGGGGACATGGCCAACTTTCCCATCTTCATTTCTTTATCCTTGGCTACTAGATCCAAGACTTAGCCATGACTTCTGCATAGCCATATAAAGGCTTCCTTTTTAAGGGTGTAATAAGGTGCATCTTGGCTTCTGCTAGACCATGATTTGCTATTCTCCGTTAACACTAAGCATATGATGCTGTGAGCAATGTGTTCTGGGGTGTTAATGTGTTTCTTTTTAGCCTTTGTTCATGGATCATTTTCAGTTTAACTTCCATTTATCTCTCAATAGAAAGCAGCAGCTCAATGCGGCCAGCAACACGATAGCTACAATACAAAGGCATTATAACCTGAAGAGCTGAGAAATGTACCAGGTAGTGCTCAGTGAAGGGTAACTAAGTGCAGCATCACTATAGCCTTTTAGAAAGTAGAGGAATTGGCTTCTATCAGTGCTGGGATGTAGACGAAATTGCTTCTGTCACTACTAGGTTATGGAGGAAAAGACTTCTGTCAGTGCTGGTATACAGAGAAGAAATAAGTACTGTCAAAGACGGGATGTACAGGAAATAACTTCTGCCAGCATTGGAATGCATAGAATATGGTTTCTGTTAGTGCCTAGATGTACAGGAAATAAATTCTGTCAGTGCTGGGATGTATAGGAAGTAACTTCTGTTAATGCTGGGATGTGAAAGAAACAACTTCTGTCAGTGCTGGGATGTAAAGGAACTAACTTCTGTCAGTGCTGGGATGTAGAGGAAATAACTTCTGTTAGTGCTAAGATGCACAGGAAACAACTTCTGTCAGTTCCGGTATGTGGAGGAAACAACTTCTGTCAGTGCTGGGATGTAGAGGAAACAACTTCTGTCAGTTCCGGTATGTGGAGGAAACAACTTCTGTCAGTTCCGGTATGTGGAGGAAACAACTTCTGTCAGTTCCGGTATGTGGAGGAAACAACTTCTGTCAGTGCTGGGATGTAGAGGAAATAACTTCTGTCAGTGCTAAGATGCACAGGAAACAACTTCTGTCAGTTCCGGTATGTGGAGGAAACAACTTCTGTCAGTGCTGGGATGTAGAGGAAATAACTTCTGTCAGTGCTAAAATGTACAGGAAACAACTTTTGTCAGTGCTGGGAGATAGAGGAAACAACTTCTGTCAGCACTGGCATGTAGAGGAAACAACTTCTGTCAGTGCCAGGATGTGGAGGAATCAACTTCTGTCAGCCAAGGTATGGAGAGGAAATAACTTCTGTCAGTGCTGGGATGTACAGGATATAACTCCTGCTGCTTATAATAGTTATAACACTAAATGTAAAGTACAGCTTCTTAGAAGGAGTATGGCTTTCTACAGGGACGTACATTTGGATGTAACGGTTACCAATGTTCACTAATGGGACAACCTCAAGTCAAATTTTATGGGTTGTTTAATGATTAAACACTACTACATGGCAATCACATCAGCAGCCATTCTATGAATCCTTGTGACTCCTCCAGCACAAAGGACACTACAGACCATCCTCAAACACATCATCCAGTCAATCTTTGAGAAGACAGCAGTGAAATGAAACAGTAAATAAAATAATAATTGTCCGTTCATCGATCCATCTGCTATTATGATGACCTTTAGAAAACAAACATGGGATGCATCTTCTAAATCTAAAACATCTGCCCTGGGCACAAAGAATTCACACCCTCTTCTGTAAGATGATAGATGCTGCACCATTTATTATATCTCAGTCTACTCTGTGGTTTAGTTGAGATATTCCTTACATAGACAGTGAAACAATAGATCTCTAGCAATCGTTAATAAATCCAGCATAGTTGGTGGGCAAGTCATGAGAGAAGTCCCGAAACAACCACATCTCAATACTACTGCATGCACAATCCACAAGCTCATGCCACCATTCCCGAAATAATTTTGGTATTATGAGACCTCACTCATGTCTGGACGCCATCTTGGACTGTCTTAGGCGTCACCCTAGCTCACTTTTGGGATCGCCATCCTTAGTAGAACGGTATTGGCACCGACATCACCACAACCACACTGCTGTGTTTTATATGTGCCTCAGCCAGCTTAATTCAGGCACAGGTACAGGAAACAAACAAATAAAAACAAAACCCTAGGCCCATTAACTTCACATAAATAGAGACCCTCTCGACCTGTGGTCTGAACCGACTGTTCAGCCACACCAAACACTCACTTTTACCAGTCTCCACTGGTTCAGGCTTCCTGAGGTCAGCCATCTGCTTGCCTCAAGCTTGGGGGTAAGAGCCTCTCCTCCGCTCCTCTACTGCCTGGAAGCAAACCACACGCCCTAATCACTTGAAATACCAGACTTTTAATAGGCCTCCAGGGACCTACCATAACCGTGTCCTGGAATGTGGGAATGGCCACCCACCCAATGCTATAGCCAGTCTAGGAAAGGCAACCCATGATTAGCCGCACAGGAGCCATGCAAGATACATGTGTCAGCAACTTATGGCTACTGACACAAAATAGTTGCCTTTCCCCACCGAAATCAGGTCCCACGGCTGCAGCAGATATCCTGCTGTTCTCCACTTAGTGGCAGAAACATGTGACCACCTAAGGTCACAGTATGTAGATGGTGTGAGAATTCATCCCATGCTGCCATCACTAGTCTCAATCATCTTTCAAACCGATGAGCCTTTTATTCAGAAGAAGCTGAGATGTAAAGACTTGCGGAAGTATGCAGGTTGAAATACCTGGTGATGAGAATCTCAAAGGCCTTCTGGGCAGTGAGAAAACTCTTTTGTGGGTGTAATATTTGAAGCATTCGGGTCCTGATTGTGGCAAGGGACTAAACAATTTACTTGAGTGACCTCTGCAACTTGTTATGTTTAAGATGTTTTTTTCAGGAAGCTTAGCTTTAAAGAAAGCTTAGGAGATGTAACATCTAATACTAGTATTGTTAGATTCTTTTAGTTTGTTGTCTCTTCTGATCATTTGCTTCTAGTTATATGTTTTTTTTTCTCGGCTGTGTAATTTTGTAAGAAAATGAGGACCCTTGACATGAGTTGCGAGCTTGTATAATATAGTGGCCTCTGTATCAACTTATACCTCATATCTGATATTTTTTTCGGCATGTAATTTTTCCCCTAAATACTGGGGAGCAGAGGGTGTCAGCATTTTTGGTTGGACACCTGAAATTGCCCAATCGAATAGTAGAGGCGTCATAGGTTGTAAGCCAGCTACAATAGAATCCACGGCACTCTTTATGATGAAGAATCGAGTTTTTTATTCACATTTTAAGTACATGATAAGTACGAGATTTAGAACATTCAACTCTCCATAAAGTGTGGTAGATGTAGGTAAGAAAGCCCATGGTAAGGAGCCGGAAAGTGTGTCTCCTGTCTCCTACTTACGACTACTTAGGTCCTTGGGAAAGGCCATACTGGCTGAAACATCGGACCCTGTGCTTTCTTACCTGCATCTACCACACCATATGGAGAGCTGAATGTTCTCGTGCTTATCATGTACTTAAAATGTGAATAAAAAACTTGATTCTTCATCATAAGGAGTGTTGTGGATTCTATTTTATTTGGACTATAGACCCTTGGTCTTTTCGACTGAGCACCCAGATTCTTATTGGAAGGTGTGCAGCACCATCACTTTTACAGGTTGTAAACCAGACTGGTGCACCACACTGTATAAATGGCACCCTTTGTATCGCCTTATTTATATGCAATTAAAATACTAGCAACCACCCCGCTCATGCATAGTAGCCGTGTGAGTGGTTGTCTTATCCGTATTTTTGCATTTGTGCAATCTCACCTGTTTTGTATTGTAGCTTTTCTGCATACTGGTGTAACTGGTTCTTATTCAATGTGCAACTTATTATTATTCAATTGCACTCCTAGTAGATAGGTGTGTGACCTACTACTCATTAGTTATCTGCAGCTGTTATACCTCTCTCAAGTAGCATTGGGGCTTATATTGCCTCCTACTGGGCTAAGTCTATTGTCCAGCCCTTGAGCTGTAAGTATGGACTTGTGTTCGTGTTTTTGAGTAAATAATGTCCCATTTTTTTCTGTGATTTTTTTTATTTTATTGTAAAAGATAATGCACAATCCCACAGACTGCAAGGTAGAGACTGCAGTGAAAAAACACCAGCTGTGAAGGTCTATCGTGTGCAAAGGACAATGCCAGATCAATTAACTCAATGCAAAATCTATTGCTCGATGCTGGGAAAATGCTTAAATGAAATAATCGCTCAATGGAATGTTAGAAATGTATAAATAGCGTTAGCTCTGGGGTCATAATCGTGGCTGGCTACAAAGAGTCAAGTAGACTGCACAGCATGGCACGCCGAACTGTTGGCTCAAGATCAGAGCATTCTCATTCAGTTACCAAAACACCAAATTCAAGCATTCATAGTAACATTGGGTATGTCCGGTAAACAGAGTGATATGGGAACATGTCTAATATACATATACGTCAGGATCTGACCTATATAGCATGATATGGGCATGGAGTTGGAGGTACTGTAGGTTGACTGCCAGCCATTCATCTCACAGGGCCAGGCTCTGGGTTGAGAAGTTCTCTGCTTCTCCACCTGCTCAGTTCTTGCTATTACTCATGTAGAAAAACTGGATAATACCCCAATGTGACAGAACTGTGTTACAGATAAGGGAGATTTATAATACTTTGTCACACCATCATTCTAAGCCGAGCAGATCCAATTACTGTTCGCTGTCCCTCATCATTACCAGCAAGAAGAGGCCATGCTCAATGCTGATGAGGAAATATACTTCAATTTACACTCAGGCACTGCTTAGAACTGAGTAAGACAAAGAGTTCTCCTTTAAGACTTCTGACCCTAATTTTAATACTTGGTTGCACTAACAAACCTCTTAGTCTGCTAAGCACTGGACTTAATCTCTCAGTGTAATCCTGTTAAAAGAGAACTAAGCAGATCAGGGCTGAGTCACAAGAAAAGAGATGTGTATTGTTTTACTGAAGCTCACGCAATATGGCTGCTCCCATGCTCCACAGCGCCCAGAAGGTGCAAGGGAGTGGTAAAAGCACTGTCCACCAATGTGACAAGGGCAAAAAAATGACCTTGGGGTTAATTACTTCACGTCAGTTCACAGATATCAGTTTTCCTAATCAGTCCACCCTCACCTCCAGGATCTAGGAGGCTGTTCTTATAGATGACGAGTGAAGCTTCACGTTGAATGCATAATGGTGAATCCAGGTGTCCATTTCTAATGATGTCATATTTCGGTAGAGGTACAAGTAGCGAACCAGAAGGAAATGATGGGAGTTTCTTACATTAGATTTATTCTATTTGGGTTTCTACAGGATGAACAGTGTCTGGAGACACATGTAATTTCTAGATCCATCTAATATTTGTCTTGTTACTGGGGGCACATTAGGAATGGTCAGTCAGCTGTCCACAAACATGGTATCACCTACTTGTTGGCTGCACATAGCACGTGAACGATGAACGTTCACTGTGCAGCCAGGATGTACAGGCCAGCCACTGGGACAGAACGGGAGCGTCATAGAGGTGAGTATGCTTCTTTTTTCTAATTTTAATCTTGCCCTATAGGGCAAACAAGCTTTTCTAAGTCCCCGAAAAACCCTTTTAGGTCTATGGCCATCATTTTGCCATAATATTTTTGCTCTTTTACGCAAATTTTCTGGTGGAGATTTTGACTGTTTTATGTTGTCTGTCCCTAAATCTCAGAATATGCTAATCTCTTTAGCATTTTTCAGGTAGATTGGTTTGTACAAGTACATCTCTCACACAAAATTGTATTGTTATCTAGTCTGCCAATGCCAGCTTTATAAATTCTCAGAGGCAGAAGTCATGTTCCTATGTATAATACATTAGTGACACCCCAGCCCTGTTATATTTACTTCAAGAAGTAGCACACCCATCCCCGAGACTTTATTCTGTTCCAAAGAATGGCCTCTAGTTATAGTTATTGCTTCAAAGCTAGATACTCCGGAAATAACAGAGTTAACACTGCAATCCCTACAGGGAGCTAAAGCTGTTCTTGTGCTAGCTGACCCTCATTAGTAGGTTGTTTTAACCCTCTTCTATCCCAAGAGCACAGCCTGGAGAAAACACTGTTTGAAATTCACCCAGATTAACTTGGGCCTCTAATGCTAGTGTTGATAGCAATTGAAGGTAGCACTGGCAAAGGCACTGTCTCTGGTGGAGGTGCTGGTGCGTCCTCATATCTTATCTAACAGAGGTGGCTAAAAGTCACATATGTGTGACTTAAGTGTTACTGTGCAGATGGGACAAAATCTGTATTTTAAACTGGGGGAGTTGAGGGCCACTGTACAAGTCCGAGGACATAGAAGTCCTCCTTTTTAAAGTACTTGGAGACAGTTGGAAATTACAGAATCAGAATATTTCTTTCAGCCTATCAGGTTAATCAAGGCTGACCAGTACTCGCTCAGTACAGATGATAGTTTGCCTCAGTAATGTCAGCAATATTGTTTTCCATGCACAAAATTTTCATAAAATTCAACACCACTCAAAAGATGATTTGTGCAAATGAATTGGTTAATATTATCTCCTCTTCAAGGCAAAGGTGATAACGTGACAAGGGTCTTTGATGGTTTGGTTCTACCTGGACCTTATTCATAAAAGTCACTGTTTAGAAAGAAATAAGGCTAGATTCCCATCTGCATCAGAGGTTCTATTTGGAGTGGTGCCAGATCCGTTACATGATGGACACCAATAGCATCCGACAGACGCCATTGACTATAATGATGTCCATCAGGTTTCCATCATGGTGTCTGTCACTATAATGCAAAAAATAGCACAAAATGGCACACAATTTTTTCTGTAATTTTTAAGGAAAATCATGATGGAGGCCCCGAACTGAACACGGATGTGACCCTAGCCTAAAACTTTATACTAAAACCCAAAACATAGTTAATCTACTATGCAATGAGTCTACAAAGAAAATTTCTAAAGGAAAATGCTAAAAAAAATACATAATAGATGAGTTATCCCAAGTTATCCAACAGATGTATAATGAAGTATATCACATTATAAAGATAGATGAAATCACTGTTAATATAAGGCACTAAAAAATATATGTTACCAAATATACAACAAAGCAGGTGTCAACACGAACCAGTGAGAGTAGCTTATAATGAGCTAAGTATCATGATATCAAATAGGTGTGGAATTAGGTCGAAACATAGTGTGGTCAGATATAGCTACTGAAGAAGATGTAAGTACAGTATGTGAATGCAGAGCGTGGCTTACCAGTAAGTGTGTCATCGCTTGCTTTAAGGTATGTCAGGTACCGTATATTCTTTTGTGCCACATGTTAACAACAACTTTATTTATTATCATGTTGTGATATACCGTACTTTATTACATACACCAGTGGACAAAATTTTTGGTACCCTTCGGTTAAACAAAAATCCGCAATGGTAACACATTACATTAAATTTACTGAAAATCAACTAATGAAAATCAGACATTGGTTTTAAAATGTAATTCAACTGAACAATTTAAAAAAATAAACTAATTAAATCGACCTGGGCAAAAATAATGGTACCCTTAACTTAATATTTTGCTGCAAAACCTTTTAAGGCAATCACCAGAAACAAATTATTTCTGTAACTTCAATGACATTGACTTCTGCCCCTGTCCACAAGTATTTTCACCCACTCTTCATGAAGAAACTGCTCCAGCTGTCTCAGATTTGACAGGTTCTCCAAACTGCATTTTTCAGCTCTTTCCATAGATGTTTTATAGGATTTAGACCAGGGTTCATAAAAGACCACAATCCAATAGTCCAATGCTTTGCTATTAGCCATTCTTGGGTCATTATCTTGTTGGAGAACCCATGACCTGTGACCAAACTTTCTGACAGTGTGCAGCACATTTTGCTCTAGAATGCCTGAATAGTCTGGAGATTTCATTCTACCTTGAACAGATTCAAGACACCCTGTGCCAGATGGAGCAAAGCAGCCTCAAAACATAACCGAGCCTTCATTTTTGCGTCTGTGAACATAGAGCTCGTGTGACCTGCTAAAAAGCTTTAGTTTTGCCTCATCTGTCCAAAGTACATTCTCCCAGAAGCTTTGTGGTTTGTCGAAAGCAAATCATAAAAAAGTGAGACTGGAATTTGGTTAAATGTATATTAAACAGTGGTTGCCTTCTCTGTTATTGTTCATTGAGTCTACTTTGGCAAAAACAGTGACAGATGGTGCCTTGGCTTTGGAGTTCAACTCCAATTTCTTTAGAAGTTTTCCTGGGCTATTTAGTTATCATTTGTATTATCCACGTCTTCAATTTGTAAATCATGCTGTTTGGAGATGGTCTTACAGCCTTTACCTTTAACATGTTTGTTTATCTTCTTTTTTTCCAATCTCCTGAGACAACTCTCTCCTTAGCTTCCTTTGGTCCATGTTCAGTGTGATATACACCATGATACTAAACAGCATAGTGACTTATTTTTACCATTTAATAGGCAGACTGAGTACAAGTTTGAAGAGACGTGTGATGCTAATTACAGGATACAACTTAGTTTAACATGTTCCTATGGTCAAATTATTTTTTAATCTTTCTAGGGTTAACATCATTTTTGTCCAGGCCAGTTTTATTAGTTTTTATGTTTATTATTTTTTTATTTCAACCATAATTTAAAAGCAATGTCGAATGTTTATTGGGTTTAAACTGACAAAAGCAATAATATATTTAAATTTACAGAAAAACAACTATTTTACTGACCATTATAGGTATATCTTTTTAACAGAAGGGTACCAACAATCTTGTCCACGTGTGTATCTGTTGGCTAACTTGGCAAAACTCATCTATCATGTATTGTTTTATGCTTTGCCATTTGATTTGATCCATTATAGACTTGCTGCATATTACATTACCTATTTATCAGATACTTATACACAGTTTTCTCCTTACAATACAGTGACTTATATTGTAGGTAAACTGAAACGTCACATATACTAGTCACTTTTTCACTTTTTGCCTTGGAGCAAAAATAAAGATTAACCAGTACATCTGCACAATTTTTGGACTCATCTTTTGGCTACTGTTGAATTTTAAAACACCACACATATATTGAGCAATATTGCTTTGACTATAGCTGATGGTGGTGCTGCCGGTCTCATTGTCAGCGCTAGTCTTGGGGTGATCATGCAGTGCGGGACATATATCAGGGACCTCATTCTCAAAGACATTTTGCTGTTGACCATATGCTTTTTACTAGTTTGGAGAATTTAGGAACCTGAAAATTAACAAGATTGACGTCCCTTTGAGAATCCAGAAAAAAATCCTTTATTTCACTTTTATAGAAAGTCCAAAAACATGTTGCATCCATGTTTTCATCAGCATTTTTACTTGGAAATATGCAAATCTCATCATCTTTAGGGTATGTTCACACAGCATTTGTTAAATACATATTTGGGTATATTTTACATACTGAAAAACGGACCCCAAAATGTATTTAACAATGTTCAAGTGTGATTACATTGATTCCAATGTAAAATCCGTATAGCTGTTCAGACGATATGTATTTTACATACAATTTTTCATTGTGTAAAAAGGATGCGTTCAAAGTATTGACACGACAATTCTAGATCCGTTTCGCGCATTGAAAAGCCCATAGAAACAATAGGGATATGTTTTTGCAGTCCAGAAAACATATCCAAAAACTACCACACTTTGTGGTATGTTTTTGGATGTGATTGAAGGGGTTTTGCCACGAAGTAAAATTAACGTGGGAAGCTTGCAAATGAAATAACAAACATTTTCACCATTCATTATTATTTAAAATTCCGCACCATTTTTGTTTTAGCTGCTCCTTTAGTGATCCATTGTTTACAGCTTACAGCTCCTCAGTCCTGGTCAGACATGCTCAGACATCACTTCTCCTCTCAGGCAGCTACTCAGTGTTCAAACCACAGGTGCTGTCACTCTACTCCCGTCCTCTGGAATCTTCAGTAATTAGTCAAACAGTGCAAATAAATAAAAAGGAAACCTCAATGAGGTATGTGCATTGATAAAGAGAAAAAAAAACACAGGTTTGGTTCCTGCACGGATTTGAACCTAGGATCCTTGTGCCTGGAGGCAAAAACTTTACCTCTCAGCTACTCACAATGCTTTACATAAACAGACTTTGACTACAGAGAGGAAAGGCATGATGAGGTCAGCCTGCTGGATCACATGATATACAATTCAAACATATCACACACGCCCCCTTCCGAGCACACAGAGCTGAAGAGCTGAATACAGGAGGTATGAAATTAGATCATGGCCAAACCCCTTTAAAGCAATACGTTTTGCGTATTGCAAAAACATATCCAAGACGCGTGTGAACATACCCTTACTGTCATAAAGACATTTTGGCATAAAGTAATACTAAGAATGAGGGCTTCCTCCAATTTTACCATAATAAAGGGATTGTCCATTGTTTCTGTTTTTATTTATTATGTATATAATAGGAAATCATACAATTTTCTAATATACATGTATTAAAAATTCTGCTCCTACAACTCTTTCATACCAATGCAATAGGACAGCCCACATTCCTGTCCATACTAATGACTCCCACGGGGTAACTGTATGGACTTGAAAGTCATGTGACCACCACCCACGTCATGTGACCTCCTGGCTGTCAGTTTGCAGCAGAATTACATGACATATATGGGATAACTGAATAGGAATAACCAATTGGTTGTTTCAGCAACTTCTTAACAGTATGGATTTACTCATATAACTGCTGTCTGTCTAGGTAATTTCATGTTGTTAATAAAGTTAACTGTTAAAAAAACACACAACACAACTGCTTCTAGGTTTTTGTTAATAAAGTTTACTGTAATACAAAGCAGAAAGATGAGACAGTGAGAACAGGGGCATAGCTATAGAGGGTGTAGAGGTAGCAGTCGCTACCGGACCCTGCAGCCTGAGGGGGCCCAAAAGACCTCCTGCCAGATAGGAAGACACCAGTATTGTAATTAGCACATAATAGTTGGTGGGCCTGATTTAACTTTTTGCATTGGGGCCCAAGAGCTCAAGTACTAGGCTCTATGACGGAGACAGATATTGAAGCTGCTTCTCCACATACACTGCTGGAGGTAGTAATACCGGAGAAGTTCTTCTCCTCCAGACCACTACTGTTCCTGGATACCAGGTCACATGACCTGGGTGTTGGTCCATGATAAGACACTGCTGGAGGTAGTAATATGGAAAATTCTGCTCCTCCATACACTACTGTTACCTGGTATACCAGGGACACATGACCGTGTTGGTGTCACATGACCTGTGTGGTGGTCACATGAATAAGACCTGCTGGAGGTAGTAATACTGGAGAAGTTCTTCTCCGCCATACACTACTGTTACCTGGATACCAGGGGTCACATGACCTGTGGTGATCACATGATAAGACAACTGCTGGAGGTAGTAAGACTGGAGAAGTTCTGCTCCTCCATACACTACTGTTACCTGGATACAGGGGTCCACATGAACTGTGTGATGGTCACATGAAAGATGCTGCTGGAGTAGTAATACTGGAGAAGTTCTTCTCCTCCATACACTACTGTTTACGATACCAGGGTGACAATGACCTGTGTGGTGGTCACATGATAAGACGCTGCTGGAGGTAGTAATACTGGAGAAGTTCTTCTCCTCCATACACTACTGTTACCTGGATACCAGGGGTCACATGACCTGTGTGGTGGTCACATGATAAGACACTGCTGGAGGTAGTAATACTGGAGAAGTTCTGCTCCTCCATACACTACTGTTACCTGGATACCAGGGGTCACATGACCTGTGTGATGATCACATGATAAGATGCTGCTGGAGGTAGCAATACTGGAGAGATGCTCCTCCATACACTACTGTTACTTGAATACCAGGGTCACATGACCTGTGTGAAGTAATACTGGAGAAGTTCTGCTCCTCAAAACCTGCTGTTACCTGGATACCAGGGGTCACAGGACTGTTCAGCCCATACAGTTACTCAATGGGAGCCATTATTTGGACAGGGATGCAGGCTATCCCTATATTTCTAAATAGGGACCTATTGTATAACAATAGAAGAAATGTGGGTGCAGAATTACTAATACTGTACATGTATATTAGAAAATTGTACTATTTCCTATTGCATATATTTTAAATAAAAAAAATGATAAAGTGGACAACCCCTTTAACAGAAGGGACTACTCCAGGACATAAATAAGCAGGTTTTGATGCAGTTGTCAGCCTAAGTGACCAATCTGCGGCTCCAAAAAAGATCCCTTATGAAAACCTCTTGAGATGCGACAGCTCACCGCTGCTTGTACAACTTGTAGATTCAGATAAACATGGAATGGGAACGTAACACAACAGCTGATGATGGAGAGGGCTATGATGCTAGTACAGATTCTTACTAGCATTTTGGCAGCACAGGATCTGCTGAAGAGGGACCCTACTCTCCTGCACATTGTACAAATGTAGAGCAGCAGCAAGGGTTTTTACACTGTTGTTCACCACATTGCACAGTTGCGCACAGAGAAAGGAAAGACAGTTAATCACTTGCTGCTAGATACTCAAAATGCTATTCAAGGTAACACAATGGCTTGAAAGAGAGATACAGCATTAAAGAGAAGTCTAGCTGTTTTGAAACGGAAGGAAGAGTCTAAGAAACAAAAAGAGTTGACAGACATCTATTGAGTAATGGATGTCTCACTTGGAGTGACAGACTACAGGCTGCTGGAAGGTGAGGAGATGTCACTATCCTCTAATAACATATATTACACATAGGCTGCAGGGAGAGGAGACTACAGGCTGCTGGAAAGTGAGGAGATGTCACTGTCCTCTAATAACACATATTACACATAGGCTGCAGGGAGAGGAGACTACAGGCTGCTGGAAGGTGAGGAGATGTCACTGTCCTCTAATAACATATATTATATAGGCTGGGCGGAGAGGAGACTAAAGGCGGCTGGAAGGTGAGGAGATGTCACTATCCTCAAATAACATATATTACATATAGGCTGCAGGGAGAGAATACTACAGGCTGCAGGAAGGTGAGGAGATGACACTGTCCTCTAATAACATATATTACATATAGGCTGCAGGTAGAGGATACTACAGGCTGCAGGAAGGTGAGGAGATGTCGCTGTTCTCTAATAACATATATTACACATAGGCTGCAGGGAGAGGAGACTACAGGCAGCTGGAAGGTGAGGAGATGTCACTAACCTCTAATAACATATATTACACATGGCTGCAGGAGAGGAGAACTACAGGCTGCTAGAACGTGAGGAGATGTCACTGTCCTATAATAACATATATTACATATAGGCTGCAGGGAGAGGAGACTACAGGCTGCTGGAAGGTGAGGAGATGTCACTGTCCTCTAATAACATATATTACACATAGGCTGCAGGGAGAGGAGACTACAGGCTGCTGGAAGGTGAGGAGATGTCACTGTCCTCTAATAACATATATTACACATAGGCTGCAGGGAGAGGAGACTACAGGCTGCTGGAAGGTGAGGAGATGTCACTGTCCTCTAATAACATATATTACACATAGGCTGCAGGGAGAGGAGACTACAGGCTGCTGGAAGGTGAGGAGATGACACTATCCTCTAATAACATATATTACACATAGGCTGCAGGGAGAGGAGACTACAGGCTGCTGGAAGGTTAGGAGATGTCACTATCCTCTAATAACATATATTACACATAGGCTGCAGGGAGAGGAGACTACAGGCTGCAGGAAGGTGAGGAGATGACACTGTCCTCTAATAACATACAATAGATAGGCTGCAGGGAGAGGAGACTACAGGCTGCTGGAAGGTGAGGAGATGTCACTATCCTCTAATAACATATATTACACATAGGCTGCAGGGAGAGGAGACTACAGGCTGCTGGAAGGTGAGGAGATGTCACTGTCCTCTAATAACATATATTACACATAGGCTGCAGGGAGAGGAGACTACAGGCTGCTGGAAGGTGAGGAGATGTCACTGTCCTCTAATAACATATATTACACATAGGCTGCAGGGAGAGGAGACTACAGGCTGCTGGAAGGTGAGGAGATGTCACTATCCTCTAATAACATATATTACATAGGCTGCAGGGAGAGGAGACGACAGGTTGCAGGAAGGTGAGGAGATGTCACTGTCCTCTAATAACATATATTACACATAGGCTGCAGGGAGAGGAGACTACAGGCAGCTGGAAGGTGAGGAGATGTCACTGTCCTCTAGTAACATATATTAAACATAGACTGCAGGGAGAGGAGACTACAGGCTGCTGGAAGGTGAGGAGATGTCACTGTCCTCTAATAACATATATTACATAGGCTGCAGGGAGAGGAGACTACAGGCTGCTGGAAGGTGAGGAGATGTCACTGTCCTCTAATAACATATATTACATAGGCTGCAGGAAGAGGAAACTACAGGCTACTGGAAGGTGAGGAGATGTCACTGTCTCTAATAACACATATAACACATAGGCTGCAGGGAGAGGAGGCTACATGGAAAAAGCTGGAAGGTGAGGAGAATGTCACTGTCCTCTAATAACTATATTACATAGGCTGCAGGGAGAGGGAGACTACAGGCTACTGGAAGGTGAGGAGATGTCACTCTGTCCTCTAATAACATATATTACATAGGCTGCAGGGAGAGGAGACTATAGGCTGCTGGAAGGTGAGGAGATGTCACTGTCTTCTAATAACATATATTACATAGGCTGCAGGGAGAGGAGACTACAGTCAGCTGGAAGGTGAGGAGATGTCACTGTCCTCTAATAACATATATTACACATAGGCTGCAGTGAGAGGAGACTACAGGCAGCTGGAAGGTGAGGAGATGTCACTGTCCTCTAATAACATATATTACATGAGGCTGCAGGGAGAGGAGACTACAGGCAACTGGAAGGTAAGGAGATGTCACTGTCCTCTAATAACATATATTACATAGGCTGCAGGGAGAGGAGACTACAGTAACCGGGAAGCAACGGAGATGTCACTGTCCTCAAAAAACATATATTACAGAGGCTGTCGGGAGCGGAGACTACAGGCAGCTGGAAGGTGAGGAGATGTCACTGTCCTCTAATAACATATATTACAGATAGTGCTGCAGGGAGAGGAGATACAGGCTGCTGGAAGGTGAGAGATGTCACTGTACTCTAATAAATATTACATAGCTGCAGGGAGAGGAGACTACAGGCTACTGGAAGGTGAGGAGATGTCACTGTCCTCTAATAACATATCATACATAGAGGCAGGGAGAGGAGACTACAGCTACTGGAAGGTGAGGAGATGTCACTGTCCTCTAATAACATATATTACACATAGGCTGCAGTGAGAGGAGACTACAGGCAGCTGGAAGGTGAGGAGATGTCACTGTCCTCTAATAACATATATTACATAGGCTGCAGGGAGAGGAGACTACAGGCTACTGGAAGGTGAGGAGATGTCACTGTCCTCTAATAACATATATTACATAGGCTGCAGGGAGAGGAGACTATAGGCTGCTGGAAGGTGAGGAGATGTCACTGTCCTATAATAACATATATTACATAGGCTGCAGGGAGAGGAGACTACAGGCAGCTGGAAGGTGGAGAGATGTCACTGTCCTAATAAAACTATATTACACATAGGCTGCAGTGAGAGGAGACTACAGGCAGCTGGAAGGTGAGGAGATGTCACTGTCCTCTACATAAACATATATTAATAGGCTGAGGGAGAGGAGACTACAGGCAGCTGGAAGGTAAGGAGATGTCACTGTCCTCTAAAATATATTACATAGGCTGCAGGGAGGAGACTACAGTGCATGCTGGAAGGTGAGGAGATGTCACTGTCCTATAATAACATATATTTCATAGGCTGTAGGGAGAGGAGACTACAGGCAGCTGGAAGGTGAGGAGATGTCACTGTCCTCTAATAACATATATTTCATAGGCTGTAGGGAGAGGAGACTACAGGCAGCTGGAAGGTGAGGAGATGTCACTGTCCTCTAATAACATATATTACACATAGGCTGCAGGGAGAGGAGACTACAGGCTGCTGGAAGGTGAGGAGATGTCACTGTTCTCTAATAACGTATATTACGCATAGGCTGCAGGGAGAGGAGACTACAGGCTGCAGGAAGATGAGGAGATGTCACTGTCCTCTAATAACATATATTACACATAGGCTGAAGGGAGAGGAGACTACAGGCTGCTGGAAGGTGAGGAGATGTCACTGTTCTCTAATAACGTATATTACGCATAGGCTGAAGGGAGAGGAGACTACAGGCTGCTGGAAGGTGAGGAGATGTCACTGTTCTAATAAACGTATATTACACATAGGCTGCAGGGAGAGGACACTACAGGCATGCGGGAAGGTGAGAGAGTCGATCACTGCCCTCTAATAACATATGTTACACATAGGCTGCAGGGAGAGGAGACTACAGGCAGCTGGAAGGTGAGGAGATGTCACTGTCCTCTAAGGGCGTGTTTACACAACACAGGACAAACCGGCCGGTATTTGTCCTGTTTTGCGCCCGTCCCCACGGCCGCGGGGGGGACGGCTTTTCTCCGCGATGAGCGGAGAAGAGCCCCCCCCCCTCCCATTGAGAAACACATATGCCGTCCGAAAACTGGACGGAAGATGGTGCTTCTCCAATGTTTTGCCGCCGGACCGCCGGCGGCAAAACCGCCAGGCGGAAAACCCGTGCAGGGGGCACTGCTGCACGGGTTTTCCATTGAGCACAATTGTGCTCATTTTCGGCCGGTTTTTCAGGCGGTCTGAAAAACCGCAAACCGGCTGAAAAACTGGCCGAAAACCCGTGCAGTGGAGACATGCCCTAATAACATATATTTCATAGGCTGCAGGGATAGGAGACTACAGGCTGCTGGAAGGTGAGGAGATGTCACTGTCCTCTAATAACATATATTACATAGGCTGCAGGGAGAGGAGACTACAGGCTGCTGGAAGGTGAGGAGATGTCACTGTCCTCTAATAACATATATTACACATAGGCTGCAGGGAGAGGAGACTACAGGCTGCTGGAAGGTGAGGAGATGTCACTGTCCTCTAATAACATATATTACACATAGGCTGTAGGGAGAGGAGACTACAGGCTTCTGGAAGGTGAGGAGATGTCACTGTCCTCTAATAACATATATTACATAGGCTGCAGGGAGAGGAGACTACAGGCAGCTGGAAGGTGAGGAGATGTCACTGTACTCTAATAACATATATTACATAGGCTGCAGGGAGAGGAGACTACAGGCTACTGGAAGGTGAGGAGATGTCACTGTCCTCTAATAACATATATTACATAGGCTGCAGGGAGAGGAGACTATAGGCTGCTGGAAGGTGAGGAGATGTCACTGTCCTTAATAACATATATTTCAAGGCTGTAGGGAGAGGAGACTACAGGCAGCTGGAAGGTGAGGAGATGTCACTGTCCTCTAATAACATATATTTCATCATCTGTAGGGAGAGAGAGACTACAGGCAGCTGGAAGGTGAGGAGATGTCACTGTCCTCTAATACCATATATTTCACTTAGGCTGCAGGGAGTGGAGCCTACAGGCTGCTGGAAGGTGAGGAGATGTCACTGTTCTCTAATAACATATATTACACATAGGCTGCAGGGAGAGGACACTACAGGCTGCTGGAAGGTGAGGAGAGGTCACTGCCCTCTAATAGCCTATGTTACACATAGGCTGCAGGGCGAGGAGACTACAGGCAGCTGGAAGGTGAGGAGATGTCACTATCCTCTAATAACATATATTACATATAGGCTGCAGGGAGAGGAGACTACAGGCTGCTGGAAGGTGAGGAGAGGTCACTGCCCTCTAATAACAATATGTTACAATAGGCTGCAGGGAGAGGTAGACTACAGCAGCTGGAAGGTGAGGAGATGTCATGTCCTCTAAAGGGTCGTTTTTAACACAACACAGTGAAAACCGGCCGGTATTTGTCCTGTTTGCGCCCGTCCTCACGGCCGCGAGGGGGGGACGGCTTTTCTCCGCATGAGCGGAGAAGATGCCCTCTCCCCTCCCATTGAGACGCACATATTCCGTCCGAAAACTGGACGGAAGATGGTGCTTCTCCAATGTTTTACCGCCGGACCGCCGGCGGCAAAACCGCCGGGCTGAAAACCCGTGCAGTGGGCACTGCTGCACGGGTTTTCCATTGAGCACAATTGTGCTCATTTTCGGCCGGTTTTTCAGGCGGTCTGAAAAACCGCAAACCGGCTGAAAAACTGGCCGAAAACCCGTGCAGTGGAGACATGCCCTAATAACATATATTACATAGGCTGCAGGGAGAGGAGACTACAGGCTGCTGGAAGGTGAGGAGATGTCACTGTCTCCTAATAACATATATTACATTGGCTGAAGGGAGAGGAGACTACAGGCTGCTGGAGGGTGAGGAGATGTCACTGTCCTCTACATAACATATATTACATATAGGCTGTAGGGAGAGGAGACTACAGGCTACTGGAAGTGAGGAGATGTCACTGTCCTCTAATAACAAAATATTACATAGGCTGCAGGGAGAGGAGAACTACAGGCACTGGAAGGTGAGGAGGATGTCACTGTACTCTAATAACATTTATTACATAGGCTGTAGGGAGAGGAGACTACAGGCTACTGGAAGGTGAGGAGATGACACTGTCCTCTAATAACATATATTACATAGGCTGCAGGGAGAGGAGACTACAGGCTGCTGGAAGGTGAGGAGATGTCACTGTCCTCTAATAACATATATTACACATAGGCTGCAGGGAGAGGAGACTACAGGCTGCTGGAAGGTGAGGAGATGTCACTGTCCTCTAATAACATATATTACATAGGCTGCAGGGAGAGGAGACTACAGGCTGCTGGAAGGTGAGGGGATGTTACTGTCCTCTAATAACAAAATATTACACATAGGCTGCAGGGAGAGGAGACAACAGTGCAGGAAGGTGAGGAGATGTCACTGTCCTCTAATAACATTTATAACACATAGGCTGCGGGAGAGGAGACTACAGGGTGCTGGAAGGGTGAGGAGATGTCACTGTCCTCTAATAACATATATTACACATAGCGCAGGGAGAGGAGATACAGGCTACGGAAGGTGAGGAATGTCACTGTCCTCTAATAACATATATATTACACATAGGCTGCAGGGAGAGGAGACTACAGGCTACTGGAAGGTGAGGAGATGTCACTGTCTTCTAATAACATATATTACACGTAGGCTACAGGAAGAGGAGACAATATTTTACTGACAGATGCAAAGAATAATCCTGAACCTTGGAAGAGTCTAATCACTAGACCGCCAACATAGTACATAATAACCCTGAAAAACAGCAGTATCTTATGAGCAGATCCAAGTATCACTGAACTACAGTTGTGCCCAAAAGTTTACATACCCCGGCAGAATCTTTGCTTTCTTGGCCTTTTTTCAGAGAATATGAATTTGCACAAAAAGTTTTTTCCACTCATGGTTAAATGGTTGGGTGAAGAAATTTTATTGTCAAACTACTGTGTTTTCTCTTTTTAAAAACATAAATGACAACCAAAAATATCCAAATGACCCTGATCAAAAGTTTACATACCCCAGTTCTTAATACCGTGTATTGCCCCCTCTAAAATCAATGACAGCTTGAATCTTTTTTGGTAGTTGTGGATCAGGTCTTTATTTTCTAGATGGTAAAGCTGCCCATTCTTATTGACAAAAAGCCTCCAGTTCCTGTAAATTCCTGGGCTGTCTTGCATGAACTGAGCGCTTGCGATCTCCCCAGAGTGGCTCAATGATATTGAGGTCAGGAGACTGAGATGACCCCTCCAGAACCTTCACTTTGTTCTGCTGTAGCCAATGACAGGTCGACTTGGCCTTATATTTTGGATCGTTGTCCTGTTGGAACGTCCAAGTACGTCCCATGTGCAGCTTCCAGGCTGATGAGTGCAAATTTGCCTCCAGTATTTGCTGATAACGTGCTGCATTCATTTTTCCTTCAACTTTTACCAAGTTTCCTTTGCTTTTGTAGCTCACACATCCCTAAAACATCAGTGATCCACCTCTGTGCTTTACAGTAGGGATGCTGTTCCTTTCATCATAGGCCTTGTTGACACCTCTCCAAATGTAACGTTTATGGTTGTGGTCAACAAGTTTGGTTTTGGTCTCATCACTCCAAATGACCTTGTTCCAGAAGTTTTGAGGCTTGTCTCTGCTGTTTGGTGTATTGTGGTCGAGATACTTTGTGGCATTTGCACAGTAATGGCTTCCTTTTGGCGACTCAACCATGCAGCCCATTTTTCTTCAAGTGCCTCCTGCATCTTGAAACAGCCACATCGCTAGTTCTCAGAGAGTCCTGGATTTCAGCTGATGTTATCTGTGGGTTTTTCTTTGCATCCCGAACAATTATCCTGGCAGTTGTTGCCAAAATTGACCGTTGTTTTTACAGAGCCCCTTATTTTCCATTTGTTAATCACAGTTTGAACACTGCTGACTGACATTATCAGCTCCTTGGATATCTTTTTGTATCCCTTTCCTGTTTTATACAGTTCAACTACCTTTTCCCATAGATCCGTTGATAATTATTTTGCTTTCCCCATGACTCACAATCCAGAATTGTCAGTGCTGGCTGGATGAAAGATGCAAGAGTCTGTCTGGATCTCAGAAACTCACTCAGCTTTTATGCACACACAATGATTACTAGCAAACAGGTCACAGGTGAGGATATTACCTTTAGTAGCCATTCAAACCCATTTGTGTCAACTTCTGTGCATGTTATCACACCAAAATCACCAGGGTATGTGAACTTTTGATCAGGGTCATTTGGATGTTTTTGGTTGTCATTATAATTTAAAGGGAACCTGTCACATAGGTTATGCCCTCCTTGCTGAGGACAGCACATGTGGTTTCCAGCACTGTGTCCCTTATTCTGTAAGATGCTGTAGTTCTAGAGTAGAGTAGAGCAAATCTTATTCATGAGCAGGTGTTAGCCCCGCCCACCAAAGGCTAGCCCCACCCACTGGAAATTATTCATATGCTTCTACCTATTCAAAGTAATAGGTTTATCAGTTGAAGTTGGCGGGGCTAGCCTCAGGTGGGCGGGGCATGAAAAACTGACTCTTTAAATGAATCTTTTCTGGCTGAAAACTGCAGGTTTGAGCACTAAATACTCGAAAACTACAGCATCTTACAGAATAAGGGATACAGCGCTGGAAACAGCATGTCCGACACTAGCTTGTGCTGTCCTCAGCAAGGGGGGCATAACCTATTTGACAGGTTTTCTTTAAAAAGACAAAACACAGTAGTTTGACAATAAATGGCTTCACCCAAACACTAATCATGAGTGGAAAAATTTTTTTTGTTCTCATTCATATTCTCTGAAAAAAGGCCAAAAAAGCAAAAATTCTTCCAGGGTATGTAAACTTTTGAGCACAACTGTATATTAGTGTCTTCAAGACCAAACAACACCGCGCAGAATAACCCTGACCTGACATAAAGCAGTTTGTTACAGTCAGATACAGCAAAAACAACTGCTTAACAAAAGCAGTATCTTACTATGTGCCACAGAATACTCCTGAACCATAGAAGTGTTTCACTACCAAATACCACAACAAAGTCTGGAATAATCTGAAATATAATGTTTCACTACAGGACCCCAAACAACACCAAAGAATAACCCTAAACAATATTAGTGTCTTAGTACCAAACCCTGCAACATAGCACAAAATAACTGTAAACTAAAGCAGTGTCTTGCTATCAAACCAAGTCTAAATACACCAGATCTGATTTGCTAAAGTGTTTGTACCAACAAAATGCTATTGTAAAATTTATTTGAAAACATCTTGTTTTCGATACATTTATTTTAGAAAATTTGTGTGCTTCAGTTGACAAAGAGTGCGTCTTCTTTGGAAGGGAGTATGTCTTAAATGAGAAAAAATTCCCCTAAATTATGCCAAAGACTTGCTGTGGAAATTGCAATGGAAGTAAGCCAACGAATAATTGGTATAAAAAGTCAGTGGAGTCTAATTATATAAAAAAAATTATCAAACAGCATAAGCCACTGTGATAAGTTTAGTCCTTAGGCTTCCTTTTTTAAGTTAGCCCACATCACTAACAACAAGAAGATAAATAACTTATATCAGCTGTACATATATAATCATATTCAGAAGATACCCAGGTTATAGCATGGACCATATCGCTATATACAAGAAGATGTATAACTTACACCTGCTGTGCAAATATAGTTATATATAGTAGATACCCAGGTTATACCTGCATGGACCATATCGCTATATACAAGAAGATGTATAACTTACACCTGCTATGCAAATATAGTTATATATAGAAAATACCCAGGTTATACCTGCATGGACCATATCGCTATATACAAGAAGATGTATAACTAATAACAACTGCAAATATATAGTGCCTTGCAAAAGTATTCGGACCCCTAGAACTTTTTAACCTTTTGCCACATTTCAGGCTTCAAATAAAAAATAAAAATTTTTTTTTTTTTTTGGGGAAGAATCAAAAAGTGGACACAATTGTGAAGTGGAATAAAATTTTTTTGGATATTTAAACTTTTGTAAAAAATAAAAAATGAAAAGTGGGGCGTGCAAATTTTTCGGCCCCCTTAATTTAATACTTTGACCCCACCTTTTGCTTGATTACAGCTGAAAGTCGTTGGGGGGTACCTTTTCTTTTTTTGCACATCGAGAGACTGAAATTTTGCCCATTTTTCCTTGGCGCCAGCTGGAGTCAGTGAGGTTGGATGGAGATTTTGTGAACAGCTGGAGCTCAGTGAGGTTGGAAATGGAGAGTTTTTTTTGGTGAACACTGGAGTTTTTGGGGTGAGGTTTTGGGGAGGGGGAGAGCTTTTGTGAACAGATTTTTCAGCTCTTTCCAAGTTTCTCAATTGGATTGGGTTGGACTGTATTCCTTTTAACACCTGATAGTTTATTTTGTGAACCTTCCATTGTAGATTTCTTTATGTTGGGATATTGTCTTGGGAAAGTAAATTCCGTCCCCTCGGGGTCTTTTGCAGACTCCAAAAGGTTTTTTTCCAAATGGTCTTGATTTGGCCCATCTTTCATAAAATTTTAAAAACCATTTTCCCCTGTCCCTGCGAAGAAACCCCAAACCTGATCTCCCCCTGTGTGACAGTGGGGAGGTTGTTCGGGGGGAGAGCTTGTTGCTTTTGGCCAACTATCGTTTTGTTTTGTGGCCAAAAATTTGGTTTTTTGGTTTCATCTGAGCAACCCCTTCTTCCATTTGGTGTCTCCAGGTGGTTTGTGGAAAACTTTAAACAAGCTTTTTTGGATTTTTGAGAAATGGCTTTCTTTTGCCATTTCCATAAAGGCCGTTTTTGTGCAGTGTCCGGATTGTTGTTCTTGAACGACTCTCCCACCTCAGCTGAATCTCTGCATTTCATCCAGAGTAAAACTGGGCCTCGGGGCTGCTCTCGATCAGTCTTCTCCTTGTTTGAGATGAAATTTAGAGGGACGGCCGGGTTTTGGTATATTTCAGGGGATCCCTTTTTCCATTTCATAATCGCTTGCACGGGGCCCCTTGGGATTTGTTTGGAAATCTTTTGTATCCAAATCCGGCTTTAAACTTCCCCACAACATTTCACGGACCTGCTGGTGGTTTGGTTTTCTTGATGCTCTCTGCCTTTAAAGAACCCTGAGACTATCACAAAACGGTCTTTTTAAGGGAGACTTGATTAAAGGGTGGATTATATTTATCATCATCATATTTAGGCCAACTTTGGATCATTAAAAGACCTCACTGAACTTGAGGAGTTTGCGCACTGAAAGAAAAAAGGGGCCAAATAATATTGCACGCCCCACTTTTCGTTTTTATTTTTTAAAAAAGTTTAAAAACCAAAAAAAATTCGTTCCATTTTTAAAATTGTGTCCCCTTGTTGTTTTTCTTCAAAAAAAAATTAAAATTTTTATCTTTTGTTTGAGGCCTGAAATGTGGAAAAGGGGTTGAAAATTCAAGGGGGGAATACTTTGAAAGGCATGTATAAAATTAAAATTACTACAGAAGATCCAGGTTACCCACAGGTCCATATCATATATACAAAAGTGTAAAATTTTTACCACTTTGCATATAAAATTAATAAGAAATGCCGGGTTATGTCGGCTCCATATCATGATTACAGGAGTGTATAATAATACAGTTTCACATACAGTATATAATTAAGTTAAACAGGAAGAAAAGAAAAGTAAAAAGTAAAACTAATAAAGAAAAGTATTTAAGTAAGGTTAAATTTGGAGGTTTTTTGGGAGGGTAAACCAAAACATCTTAACATGTTCAAAATTAACCGGGGGCTAAATTCGCCCCGCCCAAATTTCGGGTTTTTTCCTGGGGGGCATACGGGGGGCCGGCAAATCGCCGGCCATTTCACCCAAAGGGGGGGGTATGCCGCTAAAATAATTCAATTATTTCCCCCCGGGGGGCCCTTGGGGGGGGAGGGGAGTGATCCATGTTTTTCTTTGGAAAAAGTGAATTACCGTAAAGAAAGGGTTTTCGGGAATTTGGGATTGGTGGTTTTTGAAAATGGGCCCCAAAAACCCGGGAACATCCCAAAGGGGAACAAAAATGTGAGTATAGAAAGCATGGCAGCCTTTAGGGGGACTTCACAAGGCACCTTTTTCAGGTAGAATAACCTCAGAATAGAGGGAGATTGATAAGATGGACCAGAAGAGAAGACATAAAAGAAGCAGGAGCAGAAAAATAAGAAAGAGAAAAAGTAGAAAAAGACAGAAAAAAGTAGCAGAAAAAAGAAGAACGATGAGAAGGACAAGTAAATGATGAAAGAGGATAGCTTCAGGGGGACTCGTTGGGTTTTTACACAGAGGGTAACATTGTTCATTGGCATTAAAAGCCACAATATTATATAAGCAGTCCTAGAAAAAAAAGTATACGTGGAGTACAACAGCAGAGGCACAGGACAAAGCCCTTGTGGTTGGCAAAATTTAGAGGTTGAGAGAAAGAGTTGAACAGGAGGGAAGACGGGGGACAGGTCTAGAAGGAGGAGTACAGAGTAATGTAGAAATGTGGGAAATGGGTTTAGAAGAAGGAGCATAGAGTAATGTAGCAGATAGAGTACAGGTCTATAAGGAAGGTTATAGAGTAATGTAGAAGATAGAGGACATGTGGGGAAGAAGGAGCACATGGTTATGTGTGAAAGGCAGAAGATATAGAAGGATGACTACAGAGTAATGTGGAACTTAGAGTGGTGGTCTAGAAAGAGTACAAAGTAATGGAGCAGGCGGATGATAGGTGTAGAAGGAGAAGTATAGATAAATGTAGAAGGTGACATAAATGTCGAGAAGGAGCACAAAGTGGCATAAAAAGGGGAGTACAGATCTCAAAGGATAAAAACACAGAGCACTAGAAATAGGAATACAGAGTAATACAGAAGGAGATGGATAGATCTACAAATATAGAGTATTATAAAAATGGAAAACTGGTCTAAAATAAGCACAGACAAATGTTAATATTGGAAAACAGGTCTAAAAGGAATAGAATCGAGTAATGTAGAAGACAGGTCTAGAAGAAGGTATACAGAGTAATAGAGAAGATGGAGGACAGGACTAGAAGGAAGACTATGAAGCAGGGGTGCACAACTACAAATCTGTCTCTTTATATGGCTCATTTATATGAGAACTCAAACATCATGGTAATGTTACAGCCCTAAGCCACAATACAGCTGTCTCAGTTATGACACTGGTGTACTAATATCCTTGGTTGAACTTGCGGACATGTTTACTTTCTACCATACCATATAACTGTGACTATAAAGAGAGCAGTGCGGTGGGTATGATAGGGAATGGGGGGTTGGTACAGGAATAGCAGTAGAGTGTTCCATTTTTTTTTAAATACATTCACGTGAAAAAATGCCCCCATGTACTGTGTAATTTGTTCGCCCATGTATTTATTCCTTAGTCATGCAGAATATCTAGATAAAGGGGATGAAGGGCATAAGAATAAGAACAAATTTACTTTATATTTTATTATAAAAACTCCCCAAATCTGCCATTTCCTTCTGGGGAATGTCTCTTTGGTTTTGGCCTTTGGACAGATACAACCCAAAGCAGGCATTTCTTAAAAGTCTCTGATATCGATGGGAGGCATTTTACCTCCTCCACAGAAAATGCTCTCAGTTGTGCTGTGTATGGGTTTGTTGTATTCATTGCCAGTTTCACATCCCCACACAGCAAATCCATGGAAGACAGCTGTGTGCAGGGTCTTCTGTATGCCATGCCTCCCGTACCTGTGTCCTGCATGGCCTTCATGTAGGACAGCTGGAGCTGAGGTCAAGGCTTTCTCTAAAACATATATTCTGCTACCATGTCCTGTACCATCTCCATGAATGACATCTGGAGCACTGGTCAGGACCGTCTCTATGACATCTATACCATACTCATGCCCTGTGCCATCTCCAGGGGTGACATCTGGAGCGGTGGTCAGGGCTATCTCTGTGACGTATCTCTACTTCTGTGTCCTGCATCATCTCATGGATGACATCTAAAGCTGTAGTCAGGTCCTTTACTATGACACATCTCTGCTCCTGTGTCTGGCATCATCTCCATGGATGACATCTGCAGCAATGGTCAGGGCCTTCTCTGTGACGCATCTCTTCCCTGTTTTCTGCATCATCTCCATGGATAACATCTGGAGCCCTGGTCCGGGCCTTTGCTATGATACATTTCTGTTCCTGTGTCCTGCATCATCTCCATAGAGGATATCTGTAGCACTGGTCAGGTCATTCTCTAGGACATGTCTCTGCTCCTGTGTCCTGCATCATGACCACGGATGACATCTGCAGCACTGGTCAGGGCCTTCTCTATGACACATCTCTGCTCCTGTGTCCTGCATGATCTCCATGGATGGCATCTAGAGCTGTAGTCAGCTCCTACACTATGACACGTCTCTGCTCCTAAGTCCGGCATCACCTCCATGGATAACATCTGGAGCCCTGGTCCGGGCCTTCTCTATGACACAATACTCCAAAAAATTGGGAATCTCGCAAGAGAACAAAGAGTGACTTTTGATCACTATATTTACTATTTTGCCATAGGCAAACTTAAACTCTATCAGTTCTCTATCTATTAAACACTAAAACGTAACTTTTATTATATCTAACTCTTAACCTCTATACACACTATTTAAAAACCTGATCTCTATCCTCATCATTTAACCCTTTTTGCTTCTGAAAGAGGGAATAACTCCCTTTCTATCATCAAGTCTGGTGGAACCCCACCTATTTTAAATAGTGTGTATAGAGGTTAAGAGTTAGATATAATAAAAGTTACGTTTTAGTGTTTAATAGATAGAGAACTGATAGAGTTTAAGTTTGCCTATGGCAAAATTGTAAATATAGTCTCTATGACACGTCTCTGTTCTTTCCCGAAAGGTCCTTGCTTCAGGGTTTTGCCATGATACATCTGGGTAAGGCACTTGGTTTTCCAGAAAGGGCGTTCTCGTAAAGGACCAGCGTCTCTGCCTTCCCGTGTCCTGCAGATTCATCTCTCCATGGATAAATTTTTAACCCCATTCTGCAGCACCTGGTTTCAGGGCGTTCCCTAGGAACACCGTCCTCTTTCTCCTGTGTCCTGCATCATCTCCATAGATGACATCTGGAGCTGTAGTCAGCTCCTACACTATGACACATATTCCATTCCCATGTCCTGTGCCCTCTCCGTGGATGACAGCCGAAGCTGTGGTTAGGGTCTTCTCAATGTCATGTCTTCTACATGAAGAGACAGAGTGAAAATGATGAGGTAACTAACTTTCTTCAAGCTGTACATGTTCACTGATTTCTATCAGGTTCCCAGAAGCCGCAGAACTGAATATGGTCTCCTCTCAAAAGGCAGCACAGGACATCTCTGCATGAAGCCACCGGCGATGCTTGTGAATTTATCCCACACGTTACCACCGTCCCCACACTGCTCCATCATCTGACACTGGAAGAGACAGCAAGCTTGGATGCTGCCGGCTGGAACATAGATAATGCACAGTCAGAAGTGAAACCCCATCACTATAGCAACCGCAAATGAGGGTTTTAGTTGTGATGGTGACTGGGTGGATTAGCTGGCACTTAACTCCTTAACCTCCTGTCACCAGCTACAAAATACCCTGAAGACCCAAGTCTCTGGCCAGTGGCCCAATGTAACCTGCTGGGGAAGACCCGTAACAGGACCACGAGCAATGGCAGAAGGTAATCCCGAGGAATCCCACTGTAACGCAATGTGCAGAGGACATCTCACTACAGGCAGCATGAACTATGGCATCTGAGACCACCTGCCACCTAACTAACCCCTTCTAGCTTATTGCTAGGGCTGTATCATCATCACTGCACCCATAGACATGCTGTAAACACACATAGTGCTATACACCATACACACATCACACACATACCTCATATATAGCTATACACCACACACACACACACCACACACATTACTATATACCATACACATACCACACACATAGTTATATACCATACACATACTGTAAACACACACACACTGCTATATATCATACACACACCACACACATTACTATATACCACACACATAGCTATACACCATACTGTAAACACACACAGTGCTATATACCATACACACACCACACACATTACTATATACCATACACATACCACACACATAGCTATACACCATACACATACCACACATATAGCTATACACCATACACATACTGTAAACACACACAGTGCTTTATACCATACACATACCACACACATTACTATACACCATACACATTCAGTACCACACACATATTGCTATATACCATACACACACCACACACATTGCTATCCACCATACACATACCACACACATAGCTATACACCATACACATACCACACACATTACTATATATCATATACATACCACACACAGTGCTAGATATACACATACCACACACATTACTATATACCATACACATACCACACACTTAGCTATACACCATACACATACCACACATATAGCTATACACCATACCCATACTGTAAACACAAACATTGCTATACATCATACACATACTGTAAACACACACAGTGCTATATACCATACACACACCACACACATTACTATATACCATACACATACCACACACATAGCTATACACCATACACATACCACACATATAGCTATACACCATACCCATACTGTAAACACAAACATTGCTATACACCATACACATACTGTAAACACACACAGTGCCACACACATTACTATACACCATACACATACAGTACCACACGTTACTATCCACCATACACATACAGTACCACACACAGTGCTATACACCACACACATATTGCTATACACCATACACACACCACACACATTGCTATGCACCATACATATACCACACACATAGCTATACACCATACACATACCACACACATTACTATATATCATACACATACCACACACAGTGCTAGACACCATACACATACCACACACATTACTATATACCATACACATACCACACACTTAGCTATACACCATACACATACCACACATATAGCTATACACCATACCCATACTGTAAACACAAACATTGCTATACATCATACACATACTGTAAACACACACAGTGCTTTATACCATACACATACCACACACATTACTATACACCATACACATTCAGTACCACACACATATTGCTATATACCATACACACACCACACACATTGCTATCCACCATACACATACCACACACATAGCTATACACCATACACATACCACACACATTACTATATATCATACACATACCACACACAGTGCTAGACACCATACACATACCACACACATTACTATATACCATACACATACCACACACTTAGCTATACACCATACACATACCACACATATAGCTATACACCATACCCATACTATAAACACAAACATTGCTATACATCATACACATACTGTAAACACACACAGTGCTATATACCATACACACACCACACACATTACTATATACCATACACATACCACACACATAGCTATACACCATACACATACCACACATATAGCTATACACCATACCCATACTGTAAACACAAACATTGCTATACACCATACACATACTGTAAACACACACAGTGCCACACACATTACTATACACCATACACATACAGTACCACACGTTACTATCCACCATACGCATACAGTACCACACACAGTGCTATACACCACACACATATTGCTATACACCATACACACACCACACACATTGCTATGCACCATACATATACCACACACATAGCTAAACACCATACACATACCACACACATTACTATATATCATACACATACCGCACACAGTGCTAGACACCATACACATACCACACACATTACTATATATACCATACACATTTCCACACTACAATAGCTATACACCATAAAACATACCACACACATCTGGACCACCATACACCCTACACACACACATTACTATATACCATACACATACCACACACATAGCTATACACCATATACATACCACACACAGTGCTGGACACCATACACATACCACACACATTACTATATACCATACACATACCACACACATAGCTATACACCATATATATACCACACATATTGCTATACACAATACACCACACATATTGCTTTACACTATACACCTACTGTAAAACACACACATTGCTATACACCATACACATATCACACATATTGCTATACACCATACACATACTGTAAACACACAGTGCTATATACCATACACACACCACACACATAGCTATACACCATACACATACCACACACATTGCTATACACCATACACATTGTTATACACCATACACACACCAAACATTGCTATATTCGCCATACACATACTGTAAAGCACACACATTGCTATACAGCATACACATACCACGCACATTGCTATATACCATACACACCCCACACACATTGCTATACACCATACACATACCACACAAGCAGCTATTTACTATAAACACATATATCATATTATATCATCTATATACCAGGAACACACATATTATTTCATCTATATACTAGCAACCAACATGTTATATAATTTATTTGATACCAGGAACACACAATAGTTATCCCACTTAAGGTTGTATTTGCATGAGTCATTTTTGACCATTAGTTCATAATTGCATCAGAAAGTGTGTTTAAGAACGGATGCAATTTTGTTGTAAACTACTGCAGTTATGGAGCATGTGGTTTTTAAAAAGTGAAATATGTTAAAAATTTCTTTTATCTGTAAATGACACACAGTCAATAATCACATCACAAAACCACTGCAATTTGTGGTAAAGCTTCCTTTTTAAATGAGTTTTTTCATGCGGTTTTTACCATGTGCTTATAAATATCTCATGTAATGCACCTTAAAGGGGTTGTCCCATTTGTAAGAAAAACTAATAGCCAGCTCCTGGGGCCCCACTAAAATAAAGTTACTGCTGCAGCCGCTGATTGGCTGAAGTGCTCACTTGCCCCTCATTTACATCATTGTTCGGAAGTAGAGGCACAAGACGGCTGCAGCAGAGACGTCCCCGTTCAGAAGCAGAATACTGGAGGGACGCAGCAGTGGAGTCAGGGACTAGAGGAAGGTAAATATAAGGGTTTTTTATTTTAGTGGGGCTATTAATTTTTCTTATGAACTGGAGAACACTTTTAGTACATCAAACATACATCCAAAATCAACTATTTAATTCGAGGAACACAAAATATACATCATCTAGAAAACACACCTGTTATTACCTGTATAATATCTGGAACATACAGGTGTATTTTCAAATTACTACCACTGCATCCAAATAAAGCATCCAGATGTGGACAAGGCTTCAACCAGATACTATAGCTCCAATTGTGAGTTTGGGGCCTTATATTACCTTAGCAACCTTGTTCTCCAGCACCAAATAAAAAAGTCTTTAATCCATAGAAATGAAAAATTCATGGCTCCCATCATCTGACGTATTTCGGGTGCAAAGCCCTTACTCGTAGAATACTTGTCAGTTTTCGCCTGGAGTCCGACAAGGCTTTCTCCATTGTCACCAACAGGATATACATGGACTGCCTGAACCTCATTTTACTGGTGAGAGGTGAGCATCAATGAAGTGTTTATATTTTTGGTCTTTATATTACCTGTAGAACACCAGGACATGACACCAAAGATAATACCAGGAATGCACACATGATATTACCTACAGTTGAAACCAGAAGTTTACATACACTATATAAAAAGACACATACACATGTTTTTCTTGCTATCTGACATGAAGTCAGAATAAACCTTACCCGTTTTAGGTCAATTAGGATTACCACAATTATTTATATTTGCCGAATGCCAGAATAATGAGAGAATTTAAGGCAAAGTCTAAAGGCTAAGGCTAAGTCAAAAGTTTACATACACTAGGATTACTATGCCTTTAAACAATTTGGGAAAGCCTATATGATGATGTCATGTCTTTGGAAGCTTCTGGTAGGTTTATTAGCAGAGCTCTGGAGTCGGAGTCTATTTTGCAGGAGTCGGAGTTGTTATAAAATGGACCAACTCTGACTCCCAAAATATATAATTAGTTGGCACAGTTAGTTTGACACAGTGCCAAGAGCAAGAGGAATTGGGTCTTGCCAGTGCTACTGCTCCCATATTGTCAGCCTCATCACCTGAGAAGTGTAATTGATGACATGGAGCAGGCAAAGCACTGCCACAGGGGAAAAGATTCCGCTCCCATAACAAACAGATTGACTAGATGTCAGCAACATTTTTCACTTGCTTTCAAAGCAGTAGAAGAGTTCAACCATTCATCAAAACTGACCATGCCTGAGGCAGTTTCTTTATACCCTGACATTGTTAGAGATGTTGCCCATGTGGTCTCCGCTTTGCCACCAACCCAAGTTAGTGTAGAGAGGCCATTCTCTAGACTGGAAATAATATGATCAAATGTGAGGTCATCTAGATGCAGGATCTGATAGAGGTGATACTAATTCTCAGAACAAATTCATAGACTCCACAAATGTTATTCAGGACATTCACGTTGAAAACTGTTTTTCCCACTTCCTGCAGCGTTTTGCATATTTATAATTTTTTTGTGTTCTAAAGTCGTATCCAATAAATATATTTTACACTGACAAGCGAAAGGGTAATACTATTTTGAACTTGTGACTTTCAGGCTCCATATCTCACCATCCACTACTGCTTTAAATGTGAGACTACCATCATTTTATAGACAATCATCTTGGCTATCTTATACACAACTTTGATCTGCAACTATTTAGCATCTGCTTAGTTCTGCAGATTCTTGTCATGTAACTGCATTGTTACTGTTTTGCTCCTGGTGGTGGGACAATCTTTTTCTTCTAGTATACTACAAATAACAACCTGTTCTCACATTACCTAATAGCCCAGTGTGTTATTAGGCTGATTCCCAAGTCACTGGTCACTGGTTCGAGCAACCAGCTCATCGATAGCGGTCTCTCGGCCAAGAAAATTGCTAAACTGCATCATGTGAGGCCATCTCTCATTAATGTGATTCAATTAGACGTATACCACTAGTCTCTAGCTACTATTCTGAGCTGCCTTTTCAGCTCACATACACATATAGGGCAATGATAGTAGGCTATTATTTTTCAGACAGTAATATAAATTTATTCAATAACGTTAGTCCCGTATTTACGGACACATATTAAAACTACTAAGCACAAAATACAAAAGAGACGTGGTATACTCAAGTTTAGTAGTCCAGCATAGAACTTGTGTTCGGACTCAATCCATCCATAGACGTAGCTGAGGAGATGTATGACAAGAGTGAGCTGCACATTTAGAGAGCGACGTTTGAGAAAGGAGGCGGAGCCCCCGAAATGTCGCTCTCTGGGTGTGCAGCTCACTCTTGTCATACATCTCCTCAGCTACGTCTATGGATGGATTGAGTCCGAACACAAGTTCTATGCTGGACTACTGAACTTGAGTATACCACGTCTCTTTCGTATTTGTGCTTAGAAGTTTTAATATGTGTCTGAAAATACGGGACTAACGTTATTGAATAAATTTATATTACTGTCTGAAAAAAGAATAGCCTAATATCATTGCCCTTCATGTGAGGCCATGACAGCTGGAAGACTATGAATTGAAGTCCGTCCATTCATTCCAAAGCCAAGAGGTGACGTCCATGCAGAATATCAGAGTCAACATGTTGGCTTATCACAAGGTCTATCAGTGCTAACGCGACAGACACGGCAGTGGAGGCGGCTCGTAGGCTTCGTAATACTGAGATCACAGACGTCCATACAAGCACCAGGCAACACGCATTACACAGGTCTGGAATGGTGGGCCGAAAAAGGTGAAGAAGCCCTCGACTTCAATCCCGTTATAAGAAGCATCGGCTCGAGTTTACAAAAAAAGTACGGAAATGGATGATTTGGAGTGATGAGATGAAAGTCAATAGACTGGGCTCTGAAGGGGGCAAATGGGTTTAGAAGAATCAAGAGAAAAGGGGCTAACGGATCAAGAAATTGAAGAACTTGTCAAGTTTGATGGAGGAAGCCTGATACTTGACCAGGATTGATGGTGATCTCAATGATGAGTTATATGTGAGTATCTTACAAGATGAGTTACTTCATACACTCGAGTACTATGGGTATGAAAAGGAAGACATAGTATTTAAGCAGGACAACGACCTGAAGCAATGGTTCAATGACAATGAGAGGAACACACACAATATCACCTATATAATACCAGGAACACACACCTGATATCACCTGTATAATACCAGGAACACACGCCTGATATCACCTGCATAATACCAGGAACACACACCTGATATCTCCTGTATAATACCAGGAACACACACCTGTATACTTAATACCAGACACTCGATACTATGGTAAAAAAGGAAAGACATGTATATAACCAGTACAACACCAGAACACATGGCAATGACAAATGTAAAATGGAACACACACAATATCACCTATATAATACCAGGAACACACACCTGAAATCACCTGTATAATACCAGGAACACACGCCTGATATCACCTGTATAATACCAGGAACACACACCTGATATCTCCTGTATAATACCAGGAACACACACCTGATATCACCTGTATAATACCAGGAACACATGCCTGATATCACCTGTAAAATACCAGGAACACATGCCTGATATCACCTGTAAAATACCAGGAACACATGCCTGATATCACCTGTAAAATACCAGGAACACACATGCTTGACATCACCTGTATAATACCAGGAACACACTCCTGATATCACCTGTATAATACCAGGAACACATGCCTGATATCACCTGTAAAATACCAGGAACACACGCCTGATATCACCTGTAAAATACAAGGAACAAATGCCTGATATCACCTGTATAATACCAGGAACACACGCCTGATATCACCTGTAAAATACCAGGAACACATGCCTGATATCACCTGTATAATACCAGGAACACACACCTGATATCACCTGTATAATACTAGGAACACACACCTGATATCACCTGTATAATACCAGGAACACACACCTGATAACCTGTATAATAACAGGAACACACACCTGATATCCCCTGTATAATACCAGGAACACACGCCTGATTTCACCTGTATAATACCAGGAACACATGCCTGATATCAACTGTATAATACCAGGAACACACACCTGATATCACCTGTATAATACTAGGAACACACACCTGATATCACCTGTATAATACCAGGAACACACACCTGATAACCTGTATAATAACACGAACACACACCAGAAATCACCAGTATAATACCAGGAATACAAACCTGATATCACCTGTATAATACCAGGAACACACACCTGATATCACCTGTAACCTGCATAATACCAGGAACAAACCACATATCACCTGTATAATACCCGGACAACACACCTGATATCACCTGTATAATACCAGGAATACACACCTGATATCACCTGTGTAATACCAGGAACACACACCTGATATCACCTGCATAATACCAGGAACACACACCTGATATCCCCTGTATAATGCCAGGAACACACACCTGATATCACCTGTATAATACAAGGAACACACACCTGATATTACCTGTATAATACCAGGAACACACACCTGATATCACCTGTATATACCAGCAACACACATGATATCACCTGTATATATCAGGAACACATACTTGGTATCAGCTGCATAATACCAGGACAAAGAGCACATATCACCTATATAATACCAGGAATACAAATGCCTGATATCACCTGTATAATATCAGGAACCCAAACCACATATCTCCTATATAATACCAGGAACACACACCTGATATCACCTATATAATATTATGACACACAACTGATATCACCTGTATAATACAAAGGACACACACCACATATCACCTGTATAATACCAGGGCACACATCTGACATCACCTGTTGTGACACAAGGACAAACACCACGTATCACCTGTATAATACTTGGACACACACCTGATGTCACCTGTATAATACCTATATACTATAAAGGACACATATCACATGTCACTTATATAATACCCGGGGACACATCTGATATCACCTGTACAATATCAGTAAACACACCTGATATCACTTGTATAATAACAGGACCACATATGACCTATATAATACTAGGACAAAAACCTGATATCACCTGTACAATACAAGGATACATACCACATGTTACTTGTATAATACCTGGGTGCACATCTGATATCACCTGTATAATACCAGGACACACATCTGATATCACCTGTATAATACCAGGAACACACACCTGATATTACCTGTATAAAACCAGGACACACAACACATATCACCTATATAATATTAGGACATGCATCTGATAACACATGTATAATACTGGTACACACACCTGAAATCACCTGTATAATACCAGGACAAATGACACATATCACCTATATAATACTGGAACACACACACACCTGATAGCATCTTTATAATACCAGGACACACAACACATATCACCTATATAATATTAGGAGACACCTGATATCACCTTTATAATACCAGGACAAATGACACATATCACCTATATAATACTAGAACACACACCTGACAGCATCATTATAATACCAGAACACACAACACATATCACCCATATAATACTAGGAGACACATCTGATGTCACCATTATAACACCAGGACACACACCACATATCACCTGTATAATATCAGGACACACAACACATATCACCTATATAATGCTAGGACACACACGCCATATATTACCTGTATAATACCAGGTAACAGGCCAAATGTCACCTATATAATACTAGGAGACACATCCGGTATCACGAGTACAATACCAGGACACACACCTTATATTGCCTGTATAATACCAGAACACACACATGATATCACCTGTATAATGCCAGGACACACGCCTTAAATTGCCTGTATAATACCAGAACACACACCTGATATCACCTGTATAATGCCAGGACACACGCCTTAAATTGCCTGTAAAATACCAGAACACATGCCACAATTCACCTATATAATATTAGGAGACACATCTGATATCACCTGTGCAATACCAGCAACACACATCTAATATCACCTATACAATAATAACAGGACACACATATAATATCACCTGTAAAATACCAGGACACACACCTGATATCATCTGTACAATACCAGGAATACAAATGCCTGATATCACCTGTATAATACAAGCACACACACCTAATATCACTTGTATAAAACCAGGACACACACCTAATATCACCTGTATAATACAAGGAACACATCTGATATCACCTGTATAATACTAGGAACACACATCTGATATCACCTTTACTATCCCAGGAACACACACCTGATATCACCTATATAATATCAGGACACACACCTAATGTCACCTGTATAATAAGAGGAACACACACCTGATATCACCTGTATAATACAAGCACACACACATAATATCACTTGTATAAAACCAGGACACACACCTAATATCACCTGTATAATAGAAGCACACACACCTAATATCACTTGTATAAAACCAGGACACACACCTGATATCACATGTATAATACAAGCACACACCTAATATCACCTGTATAATACAAGCACACACCTAATATCACTTGTATAATACCAGGAACACATCTGATATCACCTGTATAATACCAGGAACACATCTGATATCACCTGTATAATACCAGGAACACACATCTGATATCACCTGTATAATACTAGGAACACACATCTGATATCACCTGCATAATACCAGGAACACACATAGATAGACAGAGAAAGACAGGTGGATGGATAAACATTAATTGTTAAAAATGTGCACTACAACACATCTCTTGAGGCAGGACCTTTTACTGTACATTCCTCTCTTATCTTCCTCCCCCTCCACATTGTGCCCCAGATCAAGATGCTGTTATTTATGAGTATACTGCATATACCATGCACCTTACATCTACAGGCAGCGGCTAAGCGAGCACTTCATGCAGCTGTATGCTTAACAATTCTTTACTTAGAAGATATACAGTATCACACAAAAGGGAGTACACCCCTCACATTTTTGTAAATATTGTATTATATCTCTTCATGGTACAACACTGAAGATATGACACTTTGATACAATATAATATAGACAATATACAATTTGTATAACAATGTAAATATGTTGTGCCCTAAAAATAACTCAGCACACAACTATCAATGTCTAAAACGCTGGCGACAAAAGTGAGTACATCCCTAAGTGAAAATGGACAAATTGTGCCCAAAGTGTCAATATTTTGTGTGGCCACCATTATTTTCTGGCACTGGCTTAAAACTATTAGGCATGGAGTTCACTAGAGCTTCACAGTTTGCAGGCACAGAAATCCTCTTCCTCTCCTCCATGATGATATCACGGAGCTGGTGGATGTTAGAGACCTTGTGCTCCTCCACCTTCCATTTGAGGGTGACCTACAGATGCTCCATAAGATTAAAGAGAACCTGTCACATAGATTATGCCCCCCTTGCTGAGGACAGCACAAGTTAGTGTCAGACCTGCTGTTTCCAGCGCTGTATCCCTTATTCTGTAAGATGCAGCAGTTTTAAAATATTTAATGCTCAAATCTGCAGTTTTCAGCCAGAAAAGAGTCATGAAAAGAGTCCGTTTTTTCATGCCCCGCCCACCTGAGGCTAGCCTCGCCCACCTCACAACTGATTAACCTATTACTTTGAATAGGTAGAAACATGTGAATAACTACCACATGTTTGGGGCTAGCCTTTGATGGGCGGAGCTAAGACCTGCTCATGAATAAGATTTGAGCATTAAATGCTCTAAAACTACAACATCTTAAAGAATTAGGGACACAGTGCTGGAAACAGCATGTCTGTCACTGGCTTGTGCTGTCCTCAGCAAGGGAGGCATAATCTATGTGACAGGTTCCCTTTAAAGTCTGGAAACATGCTTGGCCAGTCCAGCACCTTTATATTCATTTTCTTTAACAAATCAGTGGTCGTCTTGGAGGTGTGTTTGTGGTCATTATCATGAGGGGAGGGGATCATGCTCTGCTTCAGTATGTCACAGTACACTTGTCTTTGTACTCCTCACCTGATTGCCGCCACACACTTGACATCACCTAAACCAAATAAGTTTCTCATGGTCTCATCAGACCACAGGACATGGTTACAGTAATCCATGTACTGTACTTAGTCTGCTTGTCTTCAGCAAACTGTTTGCGGGCTTTCTTGTGCTTCATCTTTAGAAGAGGTTTCCTTTTGGGACAACAGCCATGCAGACCAATTTGATGCAGTGTGTGGTGAATGGTCTGAGCACTAATAGCCTGAACCCCCAACCACTTTTAACCTCTGCAGCAATGCTGAGAGCACTTGTATGGCAATTTTGAAAAGACAATCTCTGGATATGACGCTGAGCACATGCACTCAACTTCTTTGGTTTACCATGGCGAGGTATGTTCTGATCAGAACCTGTCTTATTAAACCGCTTTATGGTATTGACCACCGTGCTGCAGATCAGTCTCAGGGTGTTGACGATGTTTTTATAGCCTAGGCCATCTTTATGTAGAGCAACAATTCTTTTTTTCTGATCCTTGTAAAAATCAGGCACCTTTGCCTCTGGTGTCTCCCCCACTTCTTTATAGATTGTAAACTCCTGGGAGCAGAGACCTCCCGCCTGTCATCCAAATTGCTGATTCGCTTGTTACGCTGTAACATCCAATTTTATCTATGTTTGTACCCTGAATTGTAAAGTGCTGCAGAATATTTTGTACTATAGAAAAAAAAAGATAGCTCAATGGACAATACATAGAGAGATAGATAGATATGGACGGATGATAGATTAGATAGATAGATATAAAAGATAGATAGTAAATAGATGATGTATTTATAAATAGCTAGACAGACAGATAGATAGACAGATATATAGATAGATATGCGAGAGGTAGATGATAGGTAGACAGATGGTAGATTGGTAGATAATATACATATATATGTAATAGATAGGAAGATAGGTAAATGGATAAATAGATGATAGATATATAAATAGACAGAGGGAAGAAAGATAGAAAGAAGATACGGTAGATGTTTATCAGATATAGATAGACTATAGATAGATGACAGAAAGATAGATAGATAAAAAGGTACACTATAGATAGATAATAGATAGGTAGATAGATGGAAGATAGACATATAGACAATAGATAGATAGAAAAATAGATGATAGATACATAGATAGAAAGGTAGATATGAAAAGGATATAGTAAGTAGATGTATTTATAAATAGCTAGACAGATAGATGGCAAATGGAATATGTGAGAGATAGATAGATAGATAGATAAATAGATAGATGATATGTATGTAAATAATAGATAGCTATGTGAGAGGTAGATGAATATGAGATAAATAGATATGGGATAAATAAATGTATTTAGGATAGACAATAAATATGTAGATTATAGACAGATGATATAAAGATAGATAAATGATAGATAAACTATAGATAGATGGATATATAAATAGAAAGATGGATAGATATATGGATAGATAGAGGATAGATAAACTAGATAGAGAGAGAGGATAGATAGATTATAGATAAACTATATATAACATAGATAGATAGATGAACTACAGGTAGATAAACTATAGATAGATAGGTAGATAGATAGATGGTATATAGATAGATAGATAGATAGATAGATAGATAGATAGATAGATAGATAAACTATAGGTAGAGGACAGGTAGATAGATAGATAGATAGATAGATAGATAGATAGATAGATAGATGGATAAGGAGATAGATAGATAGATAGATATGATGGGGGGGGGAGGGGGGGGGGGGGGGGGGGGAGATAGATAGATAAATGGATAGGAGATGTGAATAGACAGGTAGATAGATAATAGATATATTAGATAGATAGATAGATAGAGATAGATAGATAAAATGATAGGAGATGTGAGATAGATAAATAGATAGATAGATAGATATATATGACAGATAATAGATAGATAGATAGATAGAACGATGGATAGACTGCAGACAGATGATAGGGAACTAGGCAGGTAGTGCAGCCCCGCTTCCCCATGTACGAGTCTCCCCGGTCGGGGCCGCACTCGGAGCAGGTCGGATGCTGCCGGTGACCTTGTCAGGAGTGCAGGCACAGTGACCTTCGCCGGGGAGTGCGGTGCATGCCCCTCCAGGGGCTCTACAGGGAAGGGCCCGGCCGGGCCTGTGATCTGCAGAGGCACTGCAGAATGTGAGAGTCACCTTGGGCGTGAAGTGCTATCACTCATTACTGTGAGGATGCCTGGGTGGCAGCTCGGGGACCCTCATCGGGAGTGATGGGCTTCCTCCGCACTCTCCGGGTCACCCTGATTTTACAGACCCTAATGCGGGGCGGGGGCTGCTGTGCCCGCACACTGACCACTGTGTGATGGAGCCCAGATGTGCCCGGGCCTCGGCTGCTGCAATGGACGGTCCATTTCTACTCAAAGTCACCTTGGGTAGATCACTCCTCTTCCTGCTCCCGATGCGAGCATGCCACCCCCAAACCTGCTGCACCTGGAGAGAGGGGCGCCCGCAGCCTGATACATAAGGACACCGATCAATGGGGACTGCGATGGAATATTCCCGGAGCAAACGCAGCCAAAAACCGCCTGCTGAGCGCTACCGCAGCCCCATCACAGTGTGAACGTGCGCCCAGTACTTACATCAGACAAGGGCAACCTGCGGGCGGTAGCAATCTCAGCAACCTCCTGTCTTCAGGCCATCCAGCGCAGCCTCCCCTCTGTCACCTGGCGCCCAGGCCCGGCTCTCGATAGGAAGGAGTCACCTTGTGCTGGAGCCTCCACTCGCGATGCTCGGCCACACAGAGCGCTACTCACTTGCCTACGAGCTCCTCAGCATCAGAGCAAGGGCTCCCCAGCATCTGGACTGGAGCACAATACATTACAGGAGTCCCTCTGCAGACCGTACCATCAGAGGAGAGCAGGTAGGGGGGGAGTGAAGTTGACTGTCACAGCATCCCAGTGGTGCAGTGAGATCACAGGAGATGCATGGAAGGATGTTTACTGGCTGGAGGATGAGGGAGGGCGCAGGGAAGGGAGGGCAGGGATGGAGCCGCACACGCACGAATGCAACACATCCAGCGGGCTGCAAGGCAGGACGCAACCATTGGCTTGTCATCCGTGCCCCCGGGACATGCCACTCTGTGCCAGTGACGTCTGTCAGCATGCCCGCACACCGGGGGCGGCCACTACTACTGGGCCGGCCCAATACACAGACCTCGGGAGATGGAGGGGCGGCCACCCAGCGCCTCAGGTGTCAGCCCGCTGCAACCTGTGTGCCCCAACAGCCACGACTCCCACCTGTGGCCCCGCAGCCACGACTCCCACCTGTGGCCCCACCAGCCACGACTCCCACCTGTGGCCCCGCAGCCACGACTCCCACCTGTGGCCCCGCAGCCAAAGACTAATACCCACCGCTGTGGCGCCCGCAGCCACGATCCCACCTGTCCCCGCAGCCCACGACCTCCCACCTGTGGCCCTCCGTCAGCCAACGACTCCCCACCTGTGGCCCCGCAGGCGGAAAAAAAAAAAAAAAAAAAAAGAAAAAAAAAAAAACAAAAAAATAAATAAAAAAAAAAAAAAAAAAAAGACAAAAAAAAAAAAAAACAAAAATAAAAAAAAAAAACAATTCAAAAAAAAAAAATAAAAAAAAAAATAATAAAAAATAAACAAAAACAAAATAAAACAAGACACATAAACCAACAAACAACAAACAAAAAGCATCCCACGACAAACAGACCCCCCCCCCAAGCCCCCCACCCCCCCCCACTCTCCAGTACTACCCCAACATCCACATCTCGCAATCCCCATCACCACCCACCCAACTCCCCCCCCCACCAGTCCCCTCACTCCCCCGCTTCCACCAACCCCCCCCACCCCAACCCCCCCCCAGCCCCCCCCACCCCATTCCCCTACACCCCCCCCCCCCCCTACCCCCCCTACCTCCTCCACCCCACCCCCCACCACACCCCACACCCCACCGCCCACTACCAACCCCCCCCCCGCCCCTACCACCACCCCCCCCCCCCCCCCCCCAGAACCCACCCCCCCCCCCCCCCACCCCCTCCCCCACCCCGCCATACCCCCCCCCCCCCCATCCCCCCCACACCCCCACCCCTCCCACCCCCCCCCCCCCGCCCCCCCCCCACGCCCACGGCCCCCGCCCAACCCCCAGCCCCCACCCCCCCAACCCCCCCACCACCCCCACCCCCTAAGCCCCCCACCCCACCCCCCCACCCCCCCCCTCAACCCCCCCCCCCTCCACCACCGCCCCCCCCCCTCCCCCCCACCCCAGCACAACCCCACCCGAACCCCACCAGTCCCCCCCCTCCTCCGCCTCCAGCCCACAACCCAATCCCCCTCCTCCACCCCCCGCCCACAACCCCACACCACCGACACCCCCCCCCACCCCCCGACCCCCCACAACCCCCAATCCCCCCACCCCCACCCCCCCTCACCCCCCCCACCACCCCCCCCCCCCCCCCCCCCCCCCACCCACCACACCACCCCCCCACCCCCCCCCCCCCCCCCCTCCCCCCCCAACCCCCCCCCCCCTCCCCCACACTCCCCCCCCCCCCCCCCACCACTCCTCCCCCACCGCCCTCCCCCCCTCCGCCCCCCCGACCGCACCCACGCCTTCCCCCTCACCCCCCCCCCCCCCCCCCCCCCCCCCCCCTCCCCCCACACCCCCCCCTCAACCCCCCACCAACCCCCCCGACTCCCCCACCCCCCCCACCCACCTTCCCCACAACCCCACCCCCACCCATCCCCACTCCAACCACCCTCCCCCCCCCCCTAACCCCCACCCCCCCCAACCCCCCCCTCCCCCCCCCTCCGCCACCCCCCACCCCCACCTCCCCACGTGTGTGTCCCCCACCTTCCTCCACCAAAAACCCAAAAAAATCGCGACACCAATAACAAAACCTGAGGGGCGGGCACATGCTAACAATGACAGGGACAAGGCGCTGACAGCCGCCCTTATGCCGCAGTGGTAGCTCTGCTGTGGGAGGGACAGGAGGACGGACAGAGCGCTGCGGGGAAACCATCAGCTCCTCACAAATCTACAGCAAAACAGAGGGAAGCCGAGTGAAATCACAGGAATGCAGGCAGAGAAGGATAGAGAGACAGAGAAGGATAGAGAGACAGAGAAGGATTGAAAGAGAGACATAGGAGGACAGAGAGGAAGAGAAGGATAGAAAGACAGATAAGGATAGAGAGACAGAGAAGGATAGAGGGACAGAGGAGGATAGAGAGACAGAAGGATAGAGAGACAGAAGGATAGAGAGACAGAGAAGGATAGAGAGACAGAGGAGGATAGAGAGACAGAGGAATAATAGAGAGACAGAGGAGGATAGACAGAGAAGGATAGAGAGACAGAGAAGGAGAGAGACAGAGGAGGAGAGACAGAGAAAGAGAGACAGAGGAGGATAGAGAGACAGAGGAGGATAGAGAGACAGAGGAGGATAGAGAGACAGAGAAGGATAGAGAGACAGAGGAGGATAGAGAGACAGGAGGATAGAGAGACAGAGGAGGAGAGAGAGACAGAGGAGGATAGAGAGACAGAGAAGGATAGAGAGACAGAGGAGGATAGAGAGACAGAGGAGGACAGAGAGAGAGGAGGATAAAGAGACAGAGGAGGAGAGAGAGAGAGGAGGAGGATAGAGAGACAGAGAAGGATAGAGAGACAGAGGAGGAGAGACAGAGAAGGATAGAGGGACAGAGGAGGATAGAGAGACAGAGAAGGATAGAGAGACAGAGGAGGAGAGACAGAAGGATAGAGAGACAGAGAAGGATAGAGAGACAGAGGAGGAGAGAGAGACAGAGGAGGATAGAGAGACAGAGAAGGATAGAGAGACAGAGGAGGAGAGACAGAGAAGGAGAGAGAGACAGAGAAGGATAGAGAGACAGAGGAGGATAGAGAGACAGAGAAGGATAGAGAGACAGAGGAGGATAGAGAGACAGAGGAGGAGAGAGAGACAGAGGAGGATAGAGAGACAGAGAAGGATAGAGAGACAGAGAAGGATAGAGAGACAGAGAAGGATAGAGAGACAGAGGAGGAGAGACAGAGAAGGAGAGAGAGACAGAGGAGGATAGAGAGACAGAGGAGGAGAGAGAGACAGAGGAGGATAGAGATGACATAGAATGATAGAGGACAAGAAATAGGATAGAGGGTTCGAGAGAGGAGGCGAGCGAGACCGAGGAGGATAGAGAGACAGAGAAGGAGAGAGAGACAGAGGAGGAGAGAGAGACAGAGGAGGATAGAGAGACAGAGGAGGAGAGAGAGACAGAGGAGGAGAGAGAGAGACAGAGGAGGATAGAGAGACAGAGGAGGATAGATGGACAGAGGAGGATAGAGGGACAGAGGAGGATAGACAGAGGAGGATAGAGAGACAGAGAAGGATAGAGAGACAGAGGAGGATAGAGGGACAGAGGAGGATAGAGAGACAGAGAAGGATAGAGAGAGAAGGATAGAGAGACAGAGGAGGAGAGACAGAAGGATAGAGGGACAGAGAAGGATATGAGAACAGAGGAGGAATAGAGACAGAGGAGGATAAGAAGACAGCAGAAGGAGAGAGAGACAGAGGAGGACAGAGAGACAGAGAAGGATAGAAAAAGACAGAGGAGGATAGAGAGACAGAGAAGGATAGAGAGACAGAGGAGGACAGAGAGACAGGAGGACAGAGAGACAGGAGGATAGAGAGACAGAAAGATAGAGGGACAGAGAGACAGAGAAGGATAGAGAGACAGAGAAGGAGAGAGAGACAGAGGAGGATAGAGAGACAGAGGAGGATAGAGAGACAGAGGAGGAGAGACAGAGAAGGATAGAGGGACAGAGAAGGATAGAGGGACAGAGGAGGATAGAGAGACAGAGAAGGATAGAGAGACAGAGGAGGATAGAGAGACAGAGGAGGAGAGAGAGACAGAGGAGGATAGAGAGACAGAGAAGGATAGAGGGACAGAGGAGGATAGAGAGACAGAGAAGGATAGAGAGACATAGGAGGAGAGACAGAGAAGGATAGAGGCACAGAGGAGGATAGAGAGACAGAGAAGGATAGAGAGACAGAGGAGGAGAGACAGAGAAGGAGAGAGAGACAGAGGATGATAGAGAGACAGAGGAGGAGAGAGACAGAGGAGGATAGAGAGACAGAAGGATAGAGAGACAGAGGAGGAGAGACAGAGAAGGATAGAGGGACAGAGAAGGATAGAGGGACAGAGGAGGATAGAGAGACAGAGAAGGATAGAGAGACAGAGGAGGAGAGACAGAAGGAGAGAGAGAGAGGAGGATAAAGAGACAGAGGAGGAGAGAGACAGAGGAGGATAGAGAGACAGAGAAGGATCGAGAGACAGAGGAGGAGAGAGAGACAGAGGAGGATATAGAGACAGAGGGAGAGACAGAGAAAGAGAGACAGAGGATAGAGAGACAGAGGAGGAGACAGGGACAGAGAACGAGAGACACAGAAGGAGAGAGAGACAGCGTAGTATAGAGAGACAGAGAAGGATAGAGAGACAGGAGGAGAGACAGAGAAGGAGAGAGAGACAGAGGAGGATAGAGAGACATAGAAGGATAGAGAGACAGAGGAGGAGAGAGAGAAAGAGAGACAGAGGAGGATAGAGAGACAGAGAAGGATAGAGAGACAGAGGAGGAGAGAGAGACAGAGGAGGATAGAGAGACAGAGGGAGAGACAGAGAAAGAGAATCAGGAGGTTAGAGAGACTGAGAGGAGAGAGAGACAGAGGAGGATGGAGACAGAGGAGGATAAGAGAAACAGAGGAGAGAGAAGAGACCAAATGGAGGATAGAGAGAAACAGAGGAGAAGAGAACAGAGAAAGAGAGACAGAGGAGGATAGAGAGACAGAGGAGGATAGAGAGACAGGAGGAGAGACAGAGAAGGAGAGACAGAGAAGGAGAGAGAGACAGAGGAGGATAGAGAGACAGAGAAGGATAGAGAGACAGGAGGAGAGACAGAGAAGGAGAGAGACAGAGGAGGATAGAGAGACAGAGGAGGAGAGAGAGACAGAGGAGGATAGAGCGACAGAGAAGGATAGAGGGACAGAGGAGGATAGAGAGACAGAAGGATAGAGAGACAGAGGAGGAGAGACAGAAGGATAGAGAGACAGAGGAGGATAGAGAGACAGAGGAGGATAGAGAGACAGAGAAGGATAGAGAGACAGAGGAGGAGAGAGAGACAGAGGAGGATAGAGAGACAGAGGAGGAGAGACAGAGAAAGAGAGACAGAGGAGGATAGAGAGACAGAGGAGGATAGAGAGACAGAGGAGGAGAGACAGAGAAGGAGAGAGAGACAGAGGAGGATAGAGAGACAGAGAAGGATAGAAAGAGAGACAGAGAAGGATAGAGAGACAGAGGAGGATAGAGAGACAGAGAAGGATAGAGAGACAGAGGAGGATAGAGAGACAGAGGAGGATAGAGAGACAGAGGAGGACAGAGAGACAGAGGAGGATAGAGAGAGAGAGGAGGAGAGACAGAGAAGGAGAGAGAGACAGAGGAGGAGAGACAGAGAAGGATAGAGAGACATAGGAGGAGAGACAGAGAAGGATAGGGAGACAGAGGAGGAGAGACAGAGAAGGATAGAGAGACAGCAGAGGATAGAGAGACAGAGGAGGAGAGACAGAGAAGGATAGAGAGACAGAGGAGGAGAGACAGAGAAGGATAGAGAGACAGAGGAGGAGAGACAGAGAAGGATAGAGAGACAGAGAAGGAGAGAGAGACAGAGGAGGATAGAGAGACAGAGGAGGAAGACAGAATAGAAGAGAGACAGAGGAGGAGAGACAGAAGGATAGAGAGACAGAGAAGGATAGAGAGACAGAGGAGGACAGAGAGACAGAGAAGGATAGAGAGACAGAGAAGGATAGAGAGACAGAGGAGGAGAGACAGAGAAGGATAGAGAGACAGAGGAGGAGAGACAGAGAAGGATAGGAGATAGAACAAGGAGGAGAAGAGGAGACAGAGGAGATAGAGAGACAGAGAAGGATAGAGAGAACAGAGGAGGAGAGAACAGAGAGGATAGATAGACAGAGGATGACATAAGAAGACCGAGAAGGATAGAAGGGATAGAGAGATAGAGAGACAGAGTATGATAAGAGACAAGAAGGTATAGAGGTCAGAGGAAGGACAGAGAAGGATAGAGAGACAGAGGAGGAGAGACAGAGAAGTATAGAGAGACAGAGATGGATAGAGAGACAGAGAAGGATAGAGAGACAGAGGAGGAGAGAGAGACAGAGGAGGAGAGACAGAGAAGGATAGAGAGACAGAGGAGGATAGAGAGACAGAGAAGGATAGAGAGACAGAGGAGGAGAGACAGAGAAGGATAGAGAGACAGAGGAGGATAGAGAGACAGAGGAGGAGAGACAGAGAAGGATAGAGAGAGACAGAGAAGGAGAGAGAGACAGAGGAGGATAGAGAGACAGAGGAGGAGAGACAGAGAAGGAGAGAGAGACAGAAGAGGAGAGACAGAGAAGGATAGAGAGAGCGGAGGATAGAGAGACAGAGGAGGAGAGACAGAGAAGGATAGAGAGACAGAGGAGGATAGAGAGACAGAGGAGGAGAGACAGAGAAGGATAGAGAGACAGAGGAGGAGAGAGAGACAGAGGAGGATAGAGAGACAGAGAAGGATAGAGAGACAGAGGAGGAGAGACAGAGAAGGATAGAGAGACAGAGGAGGATAGAGAGACAGAGGAGGATAGAGAGACAGAGGAGGAGAGACAGAGAAGGATAGAGAGACAGAGGAGGACAGAGAGACAGAGAAGGATAGAGAGACAGAGGAGGATAGAGAGACAGAGGAGGATAGAGAGACAGAGAAGGATAGAGGGACAGAGGAGGAGAGACAGAGAAGGATAGAGAGACAGAGGAGGAGAGACAGAGAAGGATAGAGAGACAGAGGAGGATAGAGAGACAGAGAAGGATAGAGAGACAGAGGAGGAGAGAGAGACAGAGGAGGAGAGACAGAGAAGGATAGAGAAGGATAGAGAGACAGAGGAGGACAGAGAGACAGAGAAGGATAGAGAGACAGAGGAGGAGAGACAGAGAAGGATAGAGAGACAGAGGAGGATACAAAAAAATAAAAAGAGAAAGAAAGAAAATAAGAAGAGCAAAGAAAATAAAAAAGAAAAAGAAAAAAAAGAGAAGAAAGAAGGATAGAAAAGAAGGAAAAAAAAAAAGATAGAGAAAGAAAAAGAAAAAAAAAAAGAAGGAAAAAAATAAAAGGGAAAAAAAAAAAAGGAAAAAGAAAGAAGAAAGGGGAAAAAAAAGAGAAAAAAAGGAATAGAAGAAAAAAAGAAAAAAAAAACAGAAAGGAAAGAAAAAAAAAGGGGAAAGAAAAAAGGGAAAAAACAGAAAAAGAAGAAAAACGAGAAGAAGAAAGAAAAAAAAAAGAACGAGGATAAAAACAAAGGGAAAAAAAAAAACAGAAAAAAGAAGAAAGAAAAAAGGAAAAAGAAAAGAAGAAGAAAGAAAAAGGACAGAAAGAAAAAAAAGAAAAGAAAGAAAAAAAGGAAAAAGAAGAAGGAAAGAAGAGGGGAAGAAGAAGGGGGGAAAAAAAGGAAAAAAGAAGAGAAATAAAAAAAGAAAAAAGAAGAATAAAGAAAAAAAACAAAAGAAGAAAAAAACAGAGAAAAAAAGAAACAAAAAAAAAAAGAAAAAAAGAAGACAAAAAAAAAGAAAAAAAAAAAAAAGAAAAAAAAAAAAAAAAAAAGAAAAAACAAGAAAGAGAAAGGAAAAAGAGAAGAAAAAAAACAGAAAGAAAGAAAGTAAGAAAAGAAAAAAAAAAAAAAAAGACAAAAAAAGAAGAAAAGAAAAAGGGAAAAAACAGAAAAGGGAAAAGACAAAAAAAGCAAGGAGAAAAAGAAAAAAGGAAGGGGGGGAAAAAGGAAAAAGGGGAACTGAAAAAAAGAAAAAAGAAAAACGAAAAAAAAAGAAAGAAAGGGAAAGAAAAAGAGAAAAAAAAGAAAGGAAGGAAAAAAAGAAAAAAAGGGACAAAAAAAAAACAAAAACAAGAAGAGAAAAAGAAGAAAAACAAAAAAAGGGACGAGGAAAAGGGACAAAAAAGGGAAAGGGGAAAAGAAAAAAAGGAAAGAAAAAAAAGAAAAAAAAGGGGAAGAGAACAAAAAAGAAAAGAAAAAAGAAGAGGAAGAAAAAGAAAGAAAAGAAGGAAAAGAAAAAAGGGAAAGAAAAAAAAAAAAAAACAGAAAGAAAGAGACAGAAGGAAAGAGAAAAAAAAAACAGAGAAAAAAGAAGGGAAAGGGGAAAAAGAGGAAAGAGACAGAAAAAGAAAAGGGAAAAAAAAAAAAAAAAAAAAAAAAAAAAAAAGGGGAAAAAGAAAAAGGGGAAGAGAAAAGAAAAAACGGGGAAAAAAAAAGAAAGAAAAAAAGAAGAGGAAAGAAAAAAAGAGAGAAAAAAAAGAGAAGAAAAAAAAAGAGGGGAAGAAAAGGAAAAAAAGAAAGAAAAAAAAAAGGAAAAAAAAAGGGGGAAAGAAAGAGAAGGAAAGAAAGAGACGAAA